>JAVQJF010054213.1:0-38967 GCA_036023855.1 Gadopsis marmoratus | reverse complement strand
AATTGGTGCATTAAAATCTGAAGAAATATAAAATAAGTAAAAATAAGGTAACATTTTAAAGAAAACAAACTGTACAATAATATGAATATGGGGAGCTATACATTTAGTGCAGGGATGTGCAAAACATTAGCTGAGGATGTTCAAGGTTCACAGTGTGCAGTTTGTCTTGGGGCTTACGCTAATATTACATGTAGTGCCCTTTTGAGAGGGGGGTGGGTTATATGGGGGTATTAATATCCGAGTCCCAAGGGGGTCAGCTGCGGGAAGAAACAGTTCTTGTGGCGTGACAGGACGGTAGGATAGAAGGAAAAATATGGGAGAATCCCGGGAAAATGGGAGGGTTGACAATTTGCACAAAATCATCTGCCATATGTATCATGTTTACCTGTCACTCAGATGGGGAACAATGATGTTTCACCTAAACTTAACAATCCAACTCAAAACTAAAATCATGTTATTTAACTTTGAAAGTTCATTCAAATGTGACATTGGCTCTGAAATTTACAATCCAATCCTGAATTTGTGGGCTTTAAATGTTTATTGTAGCATTCACACTTACATCTTGTATTAAATGTGTGTACTACACTTAGATGTTTGATACGGAAGGACTGTGAAGCTAAAGATAAGATCAACATTAGACTGTGGAGAAATGGATTCCATACTTTTGTTACCCTATTCTGGGTAAACCTGAAAGGGCATCAGAAATACCAGACAACCTCTGGAAAAAAGATAAAGAATCCAGTGAGCTGTGGATGGTCTACTAAGCAAAAAACAAAAAAATACAATCAACTATTATACCAACACTTAACTCTAACATTACCATTTATCATTGTCATTTATGTATATGTAAAATATCCAGGCAATATACTGCACATACAGATGATCCAGGCTTACACTCCAGTCCACAAGGCGGCGGTAATGTGTCGTAAAGCTGTTTGCCAACCGCCATAAAACCTCGCAGGAAGAAAACCGACTAGCACAGCAGCTAATGCTAGCAGGCATAGGTCAAAGTCTTGTAGCCAGTTAGCTATGTAGCTAGCTAACGAGGCGTTTATAAAAGCTACACATAGACTGTATAGACTCCGGTTAACGGATCAGATACCAAAAAGAAGGAAATAGCGAGGAAAGGTGAGTCACAAGACAGCGTGGCTAGTTTCATTAGCTCGCTAATTAACTAACGCTGGCAATCGTAAGAACGTTGTTAGCTAAGCTAATGCTAGCTAGCCAACATAAGCCAACGTTATTTTGAAGAACATATGTTGGCTAAGCAAACAGACTATAGAGCAATGTTGTTTTGGCTAACTGTTCTGCTCATCACAGCTATTAATTTCACACTAAATATGACTTATCGGAGGCGAATAAGGGAGGCCCTATGGCCAGCATGACATGTAAACAAAGGCACCGCTAAGTTGATTAACGTTAGCCAGTCCAGTCCCCTGACTCCTAGAAACACTTGAAATGAGTCTCGCACAGAGTTGCAAAGTAACATTGTCAATACATTACTTTTATCTGAGATGTAATCCGTCTTGCTGGTGATAACTTTGACGTTATGATTCCAATTTAGCTAACGTACAGCTTTACATTGTTGTTAAGATGTTTAACATGTATTGTTAAAAACAGGTGAATTAGAACCAAATACAACTGCTTGTCAAAGTGAGATGCACCTGCTCACCTGATAATTAACCCAACTTTTGCTGGTCTTTCAAAAAAGATGAAACGATTCTTGGGTTGTAATAATTGTGTACAACCTGGAATTCATCGATCAGCCATAACTTTATGAGCACTGACAGGTGAAGTGAAGAACACCGATTATCTCGTTACAAGGGGGGTATGAGGCAGCAAGTGAACATTTTGTCCTCCAAGTTGATGTGTTGAAGCAGGAAAAATGGGCACGTTTCAAGATGCCGGCGACTTTCACAAGGGCCACATTGTGATGGCTAGATGACTGGGTCAGAGCATCTCCAAAACTGCAGCTCTTGTGAGGTGTTCCCGGTCTGCACTGGTCCAAGGAAAGGAAACTGGTGAACCGGCGACAGGCTCACTGATGCGCGCGGGGAGTGAAGGCTGGCCTGTGTGGTCCGATCCAACAGAAGAGCTTCTGTATCTCAAATCGCTGAAAAAGTGAATGCTGGTTCTGATAGAAAGGTGTCAGAACACACAGAGGATCGGAGTTTGTTGCATATGGGGCTGTGTAGCCGCAGACCGGTCAGGGTGCCCATGCTGACCCCTGTCCATCGCCGAAAGCACCTACAATGGGCACATGAGCATCAGAAATGGACCACAGAGCAATGGAAGAAGGTGGCCAGGTCTGATGAATCATGTGTCTTTTATATGATGTGGATGGCCGGGTGCGTGTGTGTTGCTTACTTGGGGATACATGGCACCAGGATGCACTATGGGAGGAGCTGGAGGAGGCAGTGTGATGCTTTGGGCAATGTTCTGGTGGGAAACCTTGGGTCCTGACATTCATGTGGATGTTACTTTGTCAGGTACCACCTAAACATTGTTGCAGACCAAGTACACCCCTTCATGGAAACGGTATTCCCTAATGGCTGTGGCATCTTTCAGCAGGATAATGCTCCCTGCCACACTGCAATAATGGTTCAGGAATGGTTTGAGGAAGACAACCAGTTCAGGGTGTTGACTTGGCCTCCAAATTCCCCAGATCTCAATCCAATCGAGCATCTGTGGGGTCTGCTGAACAAACAAGTCCAATCCATGGAGGCCCCACCTCACAACTTAAAGGATCTGCTGCTAAAGTCTTGGTGCCAGATACCACAGCACACCCTGAGAGGTCTAGTGGAGTCCATGCCTCCACGGGTCAGAGCTTTTTTTGGCAGCAAAACGGGAACCTACACAATATTAGACAGGTGGTCATAATGTTATGGCTGATTGGTGTACACTAAAGCTGGTAGACACTGTCTGCAACTGCTTTCTGCCACAGAAGGGACATCTAGTCTCACCATGTCTTGAGTCCTGCTACTGTGAGCTGAGAAATGTCTGGATTGTTTCCTGATGTCTTACATGTTGTGACTGAACAGATGCAAGCTGGTGACCCTGTGGTTGGTGCACCGATGGCAGTAGCTGGTGCTCAGAGTCGGTCGGAGGACGAAGAATCACTCGGAGTAAAAGATGTGAAAAGGACTGCAACTCAAGCGTTTGGCAGTGGTGTTCCCAAACGCAGAAGTTCCTCCAGGTTTGACTTATACATTTGTATACTGCATTATCCCATTTGTATACTAGAATAATCACTGCATTTTGTTGGCATTAAATGTAAACATAGATGTGTTGTTTAATGCTTCTCTAAATATTTAGGGCCCGAGTGCAAACGTGCCAGAAACCTATTGTTTTTGGAAAGATTATTATTATTACTGTTGTCCATCTTCAAATGTTTAAAGAATTGCTGTATGCATTCCTTAGATCAATAAAAAGGAAGAAATTTGACGATGAGCTGGTGGAGAGCAGTCTTGTGAAGTCGTCCAGTAGAGTCAAAGGCCCTCCTGTCATAGAGCCTGTTCGCTGTTCAGGGAGTGAACCTTCATCTAGCGAGAAAAAAAAGGTGCATAAGGCAAGACTCCACAGGTTCTTGGACGATCTCATGACAAATCTGACTTTACTTAAGCCCACGTAGGTTTGTTGGGTAATTTCTATGCCTTTGTGTGATTCTGTCAGGTGACAAAATCGGGAACCACGCTCACACCGCCTCTCACCATGGTAGTAAACCCTGCACCCATCACTAAAAGAGTAAAGAAAAGCAAGCAGCCTCTGCATATTACTAAAGACTTGGGACGGTGGAAACCCACTGATGACCTGCTACTTATTAATGCAGTGTTGCAGGTGAGTAGTGTAATAGTGAATGGTTAATGTGACTGGTTTGTTTGTATGACTCTTATCAGTTTCTGATCTAATGAGTCTGTATTGGTCTCTAGACCACAGACCTAACCTCGGTTCATTTGGGGGTCAAGTTCAGCTGTCGTTTCACATTGCGGGAAATTAAGGAAAGGTGGTACGCTCTCCTCTACGACCCTGTCATCTCAAAGTAAGAGACTTACCCTGCAGCAGCTTTACCCTCCCTTCCAAGTTTCTATATTAGGTATCTATTTAAATGGTAATTAAATTCTCTCTGTTTAGGCTGGCATGGCAGGCCATGCGTCAGCTTCACCCAGAAGCCATTGCAGCAATCCAAAGCAAAGCTCTCTTCAGTCAGGCTGAGGAGGCACTGCTGGCTAAGATTGGTTCAGTAAGTGAAAATGCTACATTAGAAACATTTCACTGTAATTAACATAAAATAATCTACTTAGTTTAAATTTTCCAGTCTGGTTGAGAATTATTGCGATTTGAAAATAATCTTTTTGTTTACCCAGCCATAGCATGTAGCATACTTTTTTAGATTTTTTATTTTTTTTTGTTTGCCTGCTGTATTCGCAAGCAGCACAAATATTGCGTTTTTTATTGAACAGACTAGTCAGCCAAAACTGGACGTGTTCCAGGAGCTTCTGAGCAAACACCCCGGTGTCTTTCACCCATCTCGCACCCCCAAGAGCCTGCTGGTGCACTGGCAGCTGCTAAAGCAGTACTACCTACTGGATGACCAGAGTGGTAAGTTGAGTTGACTACACATATTTACCAGTATATCTTCAAAGTATTTAATAATTTATTTTGTTTTATTTGAGCAATTTGGTAAAAAATGCCTTTTGGAATATAGTCTAGGTCTTTGATACACTTAAAACACTTAAATGCACCATTTGCCAGTAAAGATGTTTTGACATCTTATAGCCAGCAACAACTTGTGCTTGGAGAGTCTTCTTCGTGTGTCTGTGGCCAGAAAGAACACCAATATCTATAGATGCTTCTGTGTTCAAACAAATATTCAAAAGGGTTAAACAAATTATAAACAGGGAGTTATTGTAATTACAGTAATGATTTACGTTTTAACTATTTTTTTTACGCTTACACTTTTTTAAACTAGCATGGCACTCAAAATTGTTGAGAAATTTTCATTTTGATATAACAAGCCTAATGTTATAGCTGCACTGAATTGCCAACATGCCTCTTGATTTCACCCAATAGCTGTAATTTTAAGGATTGATAATTCCTCTTTTGAAATGATTAATAAAAATCTGGATAACTTATAAAGACCACACACTCTAGAAATCAGAGGTCAATAGCTGACTTAAATCCTACTTGATGAATATTTGATCAATGAATACTGAAAATAAAGCACAATATGCCAACAACATCTGTAGCATTTGACAATTATAATAATTATAATAAATAGATTAATTATATAAAGGAATAATCAAAGTGTGAAAAAAGTTTAAAAAAATAGTATGTAACCTTTTGCATGGTGATATATGGGTTTTGTTTTCCTAAATAAAGCGATGATTGTAGTCGTTCTGCACTTAATGGTCTTATTGGCTTTGGTGGTGTGTTGCAGTCCAGCCTCTCCCTAAAGGCGACCAGGTCCTCAACTTCTCCGACGCAGAACAGATGGTCGATGACGTAAAGTTAAAGTAAGACCCTCTTTTATTTTGCAGTATTAATCTCTTTTTGTTGCTGATGAGGTCTTTTTCATCCTGTCACTTAAGTGTTGTGTGTTCATGAATTTTCAATGCTGATCAGTTGTTCTGTTTCTTTTCACACAGGGAGAGTAGAGATGAGGTGTTGGAACATGGTAAGAAATTGGACTGTGAAGAAACAAGATGAATACAATTCATCTTGCACAGCACAAGTTAGATACTGTACCATGTGAATAGAGAGTGAAGCTTTGTTACTTGAGGATTTGGTCCGGTTTAGTTGATTTGCGTTGTTGTTGTCAAGGAACTACAGTAACTTGTATTGCAGTTAGAAACGTTGTTGCTCATTGCCTGAAATGAAAATGTCCTGTTGGATTTGTTATCACTATATAACTTGGTTAAAAATCTTTTGATCTTGATATTCTTCATGAACGCCCTTACTCCTGTTTTACCTTCATCGTCTCTTTCAGAGCTGATGATTTCTGATCGCCACCAGAAAAGGGAGATCAGACAGTTGGAGCAGGAGTTGCCTCGTTGGCAGGTCCTCGTGGACAGTATCACAGGTGTGTCAACCTTCACTCAGCAAGCACCAGCAGGTGGCATTATAGGTATGTTTCTGTTGAGGAATCCAGTTTGGTGGAACTAATTTGTGTTGCTGCGTGTTTGGGTCGCCAGGGATGAGCATGCCCGACTTTGACAACCAGACTCTAGCGGCGTTACGAGGAAGAATGGTTCGCTACCTCATGAGATCGCGAGAGGTAAGAAATATTTCAGGAACGGTTGTTACAGAGATGCAAAGTCATGTTGAGAAGAAAATGTAAGGAAACAAATGAGATGACTTCTTTTTACTCATGTTCACACAGATTACGTTGGGCAGGGCGACCAAGGACAAACCCATAGATGTAGATCTATCGCTAGAGGGACCTGCCTGGAAAATATCAAGAAAACAAGGTGAATAAACTCATATGCTGTCAGGCTGTGCAGCTGGGAAAATGGAAAGGGAACAAAAAGTTTTTTGGGTTTTTTTTGCATTTTGCCAAGACATACAATGAACATGAACATAAATAATGTGGCATTTGAGTTATCCAGGCTTGTGTAAAGGAAATGTGGATGTTGCTACTGAAACACAAATTCTAGCTTTTCTCCACTTCAGGAACCTGTAGTGTACCTGTACCTCCACTCAGAAACCCTAATTGCATTTTCGATCAGTGGAACCAGGGTCCATATACAGATACCTGGAGAATATACATTTATTGTGCTTTGTTTAATCTTTTAATAACAGCCAAGCAGCTGCTTAGGCCTCAACCAGTTATGGAAACAAAAATCAGAATTTGCACAGAAAGGCATTTGTCTCTCAAAAGGTCAAGGCCTTTTAATAGTTTTGAATAGATGATGGACTTTAAACCAGTATATTTATTTTATTGATTTATTCCCTTGTTAAAATAGTGATATTTTCAACTGCAGCAGTTAACACCCTCTGATATCGCTGAAAGTTACTAAACTGCCAATTATAAATCATCTTGATGTATTTTTTTAAATTAAGTGTTATCATATGTATTGATGTCTACAGGAATTATTAAACTGAAGAATAATGGCGACTTCTTCATCGCCAATGAGGGCAGACGACCCATCTACATAGACGGCAGACCGGTCCTGTCGGGCAACAAGTGGAAACTCAACAATAACTCTGTGGTGGAGGTGCGTGGAGAGTGATTCAAATTCAACCACCTTGATATGTTTGAGTGGTACTGCATGAGACATGGCCCTAACACACTGCATCTGTCTTTTCAGATTGCAGGTCTTCGCTTTGTGTTTTTAATTAACCTGGAACTCATCTCACTAATAAAAGCAGAAGCAGCCAAGATGACGCAGCAGTGAGTGTCAGCCATCCAGCAGAGGAGTGAACGTACAGGATGTACTGGCAGGTGAATGGATCCAGTCAGTCTGTTGTGCAACACTGGTTAACAGTTTATCTCCTGAAGCACAGCAGAGCTACCACGAATCAGATGGCGATGTTAAGCTGAAATGTGAATTTTAAACAGACTACAGCTAAATTCTGGAGCACGGTAGTGACAGGCTTTACTTGTTGTTCGGACATTTTCCATGTTGTAATGTATACACTTTTGTGGTAGAGCTTTGTTTTTCCAATTTTTCAGAATATTGTATTTAAATTCTGTAGTAAAGCTTTTTCAAAATATTAAACTTGTATACACAATGTTCTGAAGTCCTCCTTAGAGCCCAATCTACTGCCCAAACATTACATTTCACACATTAACGCTGCACTGTGAGAAACAACACCTCCTGCATCCTGAGTCATATACATTTGTCTATTTCTGATTTTCGCTAATATGTTTTCAGTGTCCAACAAGGTCACACTAGGGTGAATATTCTTGTAGGGTACCGGGGGGCCAGCTCCAGTGCACATGCCCTGTCCTGTCTTGGTCAGAGACAGGCAGCATAGCACACACAACCGGAGGCAACTTAGGGGTTCGGTGTCTTGCCCAGGGACACTTCGACATGTGGACAGGAGGAGCTGGAATCAGAACACCGAGCCAAGGTGCCAACAACTCCAGAGAGATGAAAGTCAACAGCTCTAATTCCAGAACCACAGCTGACTGACTGTGGCCAGGAGCTGGATTGGAACAGCCAACCCCAGGTTCCACAGCTTAACCTCCTGCGCCACACCCTGCTCCACGAGTAAATTAAGTTTATTGACCAAACACAAATAATACAAATTGAATAAACAGTTAATATTTAAATCAAAGAAGAGCAAGAAATGTTATGACTGTTATGACTTAAACCTTTCCATTGCTGCAGTATGCACACATTGCCAAAAGGTGGGGCTAAAGAGCCCAGTAGCGACAGAAAACAAGCCTAACGGATGAAGGCACAGGGTTTGCCTACAGTGGCAATAATTAAAGCAAGTGCTCAACATGTTCTGCATAGCACTGTCTCTTTGGTCAGTGAACTACTATTCTATATGTTTGTCTTTTTTCTAAATCCTGATCAACTGTTTCAGAGCAGTTGGTTACATAGATTTAAAAACTACAAAAATCTTATACTCTTAAATATATTTATGGAGTGTGTAAAGTTTGACCTTTAGTGTACTTCACTTACACGAAGGGCAGTAAGGACATAGGACAGCCTAGACACTCATAGAAAAACCTGGATAACTAAGAAAAATACATTAGCTGCATGCATCATGACCACAATACAAAAAAATCATACTTTTACTGTTAAGATTCATACAGGCATGTGTATAAATATCAGGGATGTTGGATATATTGTCATCAAAACAGACCAGTGAATCTGATGTTGCCATAGAAACTCAACTCGGTATGCGCCACAGGTTATGTTTTAAACATGGCATGGCCTCACACTGACAAAGTTTAAACAAGGGAAACAGACGACCCTCAGACACATTTTACACAACAGTGGTCAAATCCAAACATTACACTACTGTAATATTCTGCTTCTCAGATATGTGTCATTTCAGGTTAGTGGCCTTTGCAGCAGTAAATGCCTAAAGAATCGTTGGACTGAAAGAGAAGAAACTGAAGTGAAGATCTGTGGTGCTGGCTGAGTTTTGTGGGGCAACATGTTTGTTTTTCCCAAAGTTTGAATTTGCAGAGTTCCTATGAATTTCTTGTCAGTTTTCCTGGTGTTTGATATGTTGGCCTTCGTGACAGAGGCACAGGAGAGAACGTTGGGAGTGTGAAATATCATCTGGCTGTATTTCTTCAACAGTAATTCCCTTTTAACATGAATAAATCCCCACTGCAGTCCTTAAAAATGATATGTATATTTGCTGTGAAAAATAATATTATCAATAAGACTAGCTGTATTATACAGCTGGTGTGAGGAGGTGGGTTGTGTTATGACACAAACCAGTAAGGAAATGCTGTTTACTAGTGGAAACTGGTGGCTCTGATAGAAAGGTGTCAAAACACACAGAGCATAACAGTTTGTTGCATTTGGGGATCGGTCAGGGTGCAGATGCTGTTATGGCTGATCTGTGTATATACTTTATTATGGTTATGTAACACTTAACAGTTAAACTCATCTCATAAGCTGTCTCATTATTTCATATCACTAATGTTTCTGCTGAATTGGTATTGTTAAGCACTCTGATGAAACTAATATTTCCACACACCTAACTACTGTTTGGTCCTGCAGTTGACTGGAGCAATGAAAGGTTTGTGATAAAGACTTCCTCATTGATTCCTCCACTGACAAATGCTGCCAGTCAGCAAGAGCACAGGGGCAAAAGATTTCTATCACGCAGACTTATCTCAGGTCAAGTGTGTTTTTCTTTAACACCCAGATGTTGCTGTTGGACCTCTCTATTTTTATACAATATAACAATATTCCCTCATCTGCTGACAATGATGTGTTCAAACCTGCAGTGCACTTCCCCTCCGCATGTTTACCGTGTACATTGAGGGGCGTTCAGGGTTTGCTCAGAGTGTTGGATCATGTCTGTATTAACCTGCTGGGAGCCCTTGGGCAAAAATGTACTGTGGAACATCTTTTGATTGGTGCATACTCCCAAACAAATTAAGTGAAAATTACTGCATGACAACTGACACGTGTGCACCCTTTATTAAGGGTCTATAAACTGTATCTCTTGGCTTTATTGATGGCCAATAAGTCATGTAGTCATTCCTCAATAATCATAAGCCATTATAAGTGTTTATCCTTTGTATTTGTTAATAATGCAGCTATACATTTTGATAATAATTAATAACTGCTTAATGGATTTTGTCCAAGATACTTTGTTACCCTTTTCCTGAAAGTAAGTGTCAAGTTCTCCGATGAGTCAAAGGGAAACCAAAAGTTGTTCTCAGGGGCTTAAACAGTAGCTGAGCCATACGATTTATTAACATTCATAAAGTCATTAGTTACAACTCATAAATCCTTAATAATGGGTGCCTTGTTGAAGTGGCACTTGCTGTGTGGCATTTCCATAAATAAATCAATTCTTCTTCTAAGAAACCGCTGAAGCACAACTCATCGGTTGTTTTCAACGTGTTAAAGTCGGATTAAACCTAGTTATTTATAATATATATTTATAATTAATGATATAATGCCTCGCCTGTTCTGCAGAGAGGCTTTCGGCTACCACACGACGAGGCCGAGATAAAGAAGTACCGGCTGCCTTGAACGCCCCTCGGTCGGTGTCTGTGTAACGTTCCAGAGCTGTGGGTGTTTTCGGTTGCGCGTCGCGGAGAGACCGTCCGAGGACAAGCAGGCGGCTGGTACAGCAGAAGTGAGTAGTTCGTTTAGATGGACGAGCAGGAACTAACACGAACGTGTCGCCTGTGTATGAACGTAATGTGAATGCGCGGGTGTCGTAGGACAGGCTGGCTGTCAGCGGCAGAGCTGCTAAGTTAGCCGCGAGGATGAGTATGGTGACGACAGTGATGGAAGTGTCAGATTAAACGTTTGCTAGCTGACGTTACGCTTCGTCCCAACGCGTCCTTGTTTAAAGGTGGTTCGATTCCAACTGATTTATTGGTTTGTGTGTCCACGGATCCTTCAAGCCTACTACACCCGGGGCGCACTGCTAACTAGATATGTATAAGTTGCCAATGTATATTCAGAAAACATTACATTAAAAGAAAGCATGGCGCGCGGGTTTTATTTTATTTGTGACGTCACAGCTGTGACCAATTTAAACGATGGGCTGCTTTTTGTAGCGATAATTGCTTCAGACCCAACAGAACTGCATCCGACATCGTGTGTGTTAGGGTGGACAATAATCTTTAGGGAGAAATATGGTGTAAAAGAATAAAAAAAAGTAACTTATGTGAAGTGATTTGCACAGGTTGGACATCTCCAATGATATTCCTGATTTAAGTAAATGTGACAGCATGGGTCAGATTTGGGGGCCTGCATAATATATCTGCCTATATTTCAGGTTTTTTCTTTTTCTTTCAAGTGTTCTGTAAACCGAATATAATTTGATGGAGTTAAAAGCCCTAAATGTAGTTTTATAAATTCATCTGTTTGGATGGTTATGTGTTAGTCTGACATGGGTGTGGTGTTACAATTCACTCTTATCTAAATGTTTAAAAGGCTCAAATGTAACGAGCCCCATTCAACTGTCACTGTGACATTTTAGTTTAACAGGTGAATTATTCCTGCGTGCTTCTAAGTAAGGCAAATTGTTTTAATTGGGCTGTGGTAACATATTGCTCCATAGCTCTACGTTATCATAACTTTTCTGAAAGAGAAGATGTTTCTCTCACTAAAAATGTAGTGTAACTATAAAAGAAATGAGTAGGAAATGACCATTTCACCCTGTGACACCTTGGAGTTGAAGCTCTCCTGGCGGTTGGCAGGCGCGCTGCCTCAGTGAAAGCTGGTTGAAGATAACCAGTAAGAGTAATCTTAATGGCCGCTTTTGACAGTGATAAGACAGGTGTCGTTGATTTATAAAGCGGAGCTCCTCCACGTGCTCTTTATTTATTTAAATTTTTTTTTTTTTTTACACCACAGTAATTGAATTAACTTTTCCAAGAAAAGTTTATGCTTCTAGTTCTGGTCAGACGCTCCAGTTAACCGTGAGATCTTAAAACGTTATCCTTCCAGTTAGTCAGTCACGGATCTTTCCTCATAAAACAGCCCTACCCAAAGATGTCTTTCTAAAGGTTAGAGATGTTTGGTCTGCTCCTTGATTCAGGCTGGAGTCATTACTGACTCATAACTGTGTTCCTTATTGTCAAAATGTCATGGTATTGATAACAGAAGAAGATTAAGTCCTGTTAAATTACATGTTCCAAATGAAATGGTACTACGTTTGAGTTAGTTCCTTAATAGTATGCCGAGCAAACTGACTGTGTTTACTGTAGCTATAACATTCTGTGGTTAAAGAAGTGAAGCTCAGCCCTCCTCCCTCCCCTGTTCACGCCCCCTGAGCTGGCTGGCTCCTTTTTGAAGACTAAAGTAACAGCTGATTGGTCAGTACAGGAGGAGTTGAAGTTTAAAGGTTCAGTCAGTCGTCTTAACCTGATGGCTTTAAGGAAGAGCAGGTTTGGTGATGTGTGATGGAATAAATAAATTAAGAATGACTCAAATGAAGCAATCTGAGGAGCAAAGATTAGTCTCTGGTTGAACCGCTCAGATGTAGTTTACCTGTTACAAGGGGGTCACATGTACACACGGTTTCATCACAAGCCAAACATTTTGGGAATCACATTTTGGGAACATGTCCTACAGACAAAAATTGTAGTGAAGGGACATTAGATGGGATGTGCCAATCTGTGGAGAGTACGAAATGAACCTGAGAAATAGAACAGTGCTGTATCCTGAAGCCGAGATGAGAGCTTACACAGAAATCAGTGGGTGCAGGTGCTGTCATATGCTGCTGCTTTTTAACTTTCCACTGTTGGCAACACAGAATTATGTTCATCCGCTCAGTCTGAACTTCAGTAACTTGTTGATAGAAATCCAGACTGTCTTTGCGAGATGTTATGTGTTGTTTTAACTCCCATTTCCTCCCAGAACAAAAGTGCAATGCTGCTTCTCAGACGCTGCCACAGCCTGACTCGATTTGGCCCCCTCAACACTCAGAGGTACAGTATTGTAGCCGCTGGCCATTTGTCACAGGTATTATATTATACCTTTGGCCCTTGAGGCAAATTTGTGATTATTGATATTTGGCTAAATAAATAGAATTTTCTAACTGCATGCCATTTACTTGGCCTCCCACTGACAGAGTAGTTAAGGTCTCAGTTTAATGAAACACTCTCGAGCTGTGTTTTAGCAAATTAATTGGATGTTTGTGTTACGTTTTTGGGACCAACATAACCTGACTAATGCTGCTCGTCCCACTTTTCATCAGTTTACACTTTGTGAATACACCAGAATTGTAGAATTATTCTTAAACATACAGGTTTACTTGAGACCTAATGAGCTCGGCTTGACGTGTATAAAAGTTAGTTTGATTTCTTTATTTGCTCTTCTTCATTTCATAGGCAACCTGCCGTGGCATTGTGTGCAGCTCGTCTCTGGAGCAGCAGTGAGGACCACAGATCGGACCAGCGAGTCCACGGTCCCAGCTGGAGGCATGGCCTGGCAGGACTGCTGGCTGGTACGGGGGCTGTGCTGGCTTATGGCCTGCACCACCACAAGGTTAGGAGGTTAATTAACTTTGGTTGTGCCGAGGCTAACTGAATTAAACATGTTTTTAACAACATTACAAAGACATGACTTTGATCGCGGCCAGTTGGGATTTGCATTTGACACAGTTTTTTACATCTTATAGACTAAACGATTAAGAAATCAAAAACCAATAGCTTTGTCTGAAAGGTCTGTTTCTCAAAATGTGTTTATCCAGAGCAGCACAGCATAAATGTACAGTATATATTACAATCTAAATTATAAAAGTATTGTATTATTCAGCCAATTTAACAATTTGACAAACCATCAAAGACGATTACCAGTAGGAAGAGACTATTTGCAGGGCTCCCTCTCAGTCACACCCTTTTATGGTCCTCTGCTCTTTACATCGAGGGCAGTGACCCGTCTCATCTGTTGGTTGAGCAATTTGTCAATTTTCACTCCCACATGTTTTGTGACTCAACTTGCATAAACACCTCGAGCCGAGCGGAATGCCTCATCTCTCAGAAAGAAAAGTCATGAGACATTTAGACGAGAGACATCCAGGAACGGATTATGACCTCTCCTCCCCAAGTGTAACTTAAACACCACATTTTAACTGTCGAGTATGTTGCACCTCAAATTAAGTTCTTTGAAATCTGCATGAGATCCATCAAGCTCTTGCACGTACAGTGAGAAAACATTAACCACTCCAAGCTGCTCTCCTGTATTTGTGTGAATAATTAACACGTCGATGCTACAAAATCTCTGCTTTCAGACAGTGCAGTCATGATTGTCTGAATCATGTATTTTCTTGGGTCAGAAGCTTTTAGTTTCTGTTTGACGTCTGTCTTAATTCTTTATAAGTAATGAGCAAAATTCAAAGAATTTTTAGAAAATCATTAACAGGTCAGGAACATGCTGCTGCGGCTTGACAAACAACAGCCATCTCGCTATCAACGTGTTGTTTGCACAATTAAGGCGAAGGCCTTTTGCAATGGTTTGGTATGGCAGCATATGGGCTGGTGGAAGAGCTGCAACTTTAAGTTTAAATGTAAAACTTTCTTTGGAGTGTTATGTGTTGTATTACAGGACTCTTACTTTTTGACAAACATCAGTATAATGCTTTAAAATATATCTGTAACATTTATCTGATCAGTATTGTATTTAAAACTTTATCAATGGTCAGGGTTCGTACAAAGTTTTGAAAGCTTGGAAAATGCTTAATTTTAACCATTATATTTCAATATGCTTGAATTTGAATATATCCCTTGAAAAATGCTTGATTTTCAAAATAATCTGGTGTTTCATCATCGACACAGTCACTCATGTAAAGCAACAATCTTTTAGTATTTTCCTGGCATTTAAAGTAGCAGTTTTAGATGTGATGATAAAGACTTTGAGAGTATGGACAGTTTTGGTTTAGGTACCTTGAAAGTACTTGAAAAGTGCATGAATTTTACTCTTAAAAAGCTGTATGAACCCTGCATATTTATCTTAGTTTTACCTCATCATACCATATATTAACATATGCTCTGTTGTAGCTTTTCAACAGTTAGTTTCTTATATTTTTCTGTTATGGTATCAATTCCTAGAGGAGGCGAGACATTTATAACCCACATCAGGATCAACACATGCAGCCCAGTGGTGAAGGCATGTGCAAACATGAGAACACACACACTATTAGAGGCCTAATAGTGACAAATAATTACAGTTGCAAGCTAAGTGATCACAGAAGAATCCAAATGACCTCTCTGTCACAGTAAGCAAAATGTATATTTTTCATGGTAAATAACTGCCCTCCTGACTGGATTCCTCGTTTCCAGTCTTCTTCCCTTTTTAAATGTTTTTTTTGATGGATCACAGACCGGTCGTCTCCTCTCTTCTCTCCGGTGCAGGCTGAGCAGGCAGACGCCATTAGAGTGGAGACCACAGAGAAGACCTCTTCTCTTCCCATCTTCACCCAGGAAGAGGTCACCAGTCACCGCTCTCTGGAAGATGGCGTGTGGGTCACTTACAAAGGTGGCGTCTATGACATCACTGAGTTTGTGGCCATGCACCCCGGTGGGGATAAAATCTTGTTGGCGGCAGGTGGAGACCTTGAACCCTTTTGGGCACTGTATGCTGTACACAAACAGGAGCATGTGCTGGAAATCCTCTCAGGATATAAGGTGGGCCAGCTCTTAGTTTCTTTGTGTTTTGGTCCTCAAAAAATAAAATATTTAGTGACAACAAGTACTTTACGTTTGTTAATAGGTATATTTCTGTTACTAGCGTCCTGTACTGACACAGAAAAAAAAACACCCTAACTCTGAAACCAGTGAACTGTTTAACCTACATTTCACAATGGAGAACCTTGTTCTCACTGGATGGAACATGTTCCATTGAACATGGTGCTCAACACAGCTGAGACAAGAACTGGCCCCGAGCATCAAAGACTGCAGCCAATGTTTGCAAGCATATGTGTAGACATTTGCAGCTAAAACATACAGCAGACCTTAAATGTCAACCATCACTGACTTCTGTTTGAAACGTAACAGTGCAACATACCCAGTACTCAGCTTCACCTCGCAAAGCTCCGAAGTTATGAGTTACACCTCTGGCTGGAAAATGGAACAGAAATGATGGAGAAGAAAAAAAGGCGAACCGTAAAATGACTGCCCAGACTATCCGTTGTAAACATCCATCACAGTTTACAGACCCAGTTTCTGGTTCAACTTTGACCTACCGTACTTGCTGTAGTTTTAGGCACGCCTCTCGTTTATTCTCTCCTTGGACCTAGTTTTAGGAAAGCCACTATAAACCGAGATCTCAGGATCTCAGACGTCGACTGATAAAACCTTACGGCCTATGCTACAAAAATAAAATCCAAGTTATTATTAACCATCCTTTCTCTCAAGAGCTTTAACTTGCTTGAACTTCAATTCATCGAAAATACACATTACAGTAACTTCCCCTTAAGCATTTGTTTAGTGTACAAATCCACTCAAAATGTTTGCTGTATCTTTCATAAATAGAAACAGAGATTAATGTGAACCTTTGGCAGTTGTTTATCAGGGGATGTCAGTTGAATATATCCTTAAATTAACTTGTGATTTTTTTTCTTTTCCCATCTTGTATTTGATTACTGAAGACTCATGTTAAAAGGTGTACTGTGCACCAAGGACAACTGTAGCCTAAATTCTGACACTCCCTCAAGTGGTCAGTGAGAAAAATGCTTTGTTTTTCCTGCAGAGATTCCTTGTAAACAAACACAGCTCTGTCTTTCTTTGCCTTTGATTTGCATTTTAGGCCATTTGAGAGGAACAGAAAACTGAAAATATGTGATGGCTCGAGGCGTTGTCAGTCCCATGTGGTCTAATAAAACGTTTGTGTCCGTGGTTAACACAAGGTTGGTGAGCTGAGTGCAGAAGACGTGAAGAAGCAGCAGACGGTGCAGTCGTCTGACCCCTACTCTTCTGACCCTAAGCGTCACCCCGCCCTGCGCATCAACAGCCTCAAGCCCTTCAATGCTGAGCCGCCTCCTGAACTCCTCTCTGACAGCTACATCACCCCCTCGGCTATCTTCTTCAAAAGAAACCACCTGCCAGTTCCTCAGGTGGACCCGGCTTCATATCAGCTGCACGTGGAGGGACTGCCAGGAGGAGTGCTGACGCTGTCTTTAGAAGAGTTGAAGACGCGATTCCCCAAACACACTGTCACCGCCACGCTGCAGTGCGCCGGTAACCGGCGCTCTGAGATGAATAAGGTCAAGCAGGTGAAAGGACTGAACTGGGATATCGCTGCGATCAGTAACGCTACATGGAGCGGTGCGAGGCTCAGGGATGTGCTGCTGGCAGCTGGTTACGGGCCAGATGTGGCCCAATGGGCTCGCCATGTTCAGTTTGAAGGACTGGACAAAGACGTGACCGGGACTACCTATGGTGCTTCGATCCCTCTAAACAAGGCCGTTAGTGAGGAAGGTGATGTGCTGCTCGCTTATGAAATGAACGGCGAGGATATCCCTGCCGACCACGGCTACCCAGTCCGGGCTGTGGTACCAGGCACAGTGGGTGCACGCAATGTTAAGTGGCTGGGAAAGATCATAGTGAGTGAAGAAGAAAGCAGCAGCCACTGGCAGCAGAACGATTACAAGGGATTTTCCCCGGGGACGGACTGGGACACAGTGGACTTCAAATCTGCCCCGGCCATCCAGGAGCTGCCCATTCAGTCAGCGATCACCACGCCGGCAGACGGTGCCGTGGTTGATCGCAGTGTTGCAGAAGTGACGGTGAAGGGTTACGCCTGGAGTGGCGGGGGCAGGGAGGTGGTACGTGTAGATGTTTCTCTAGACGGTGGAAAGACGTGGCAGGTGGCCCAGCTGAGTGGCAGCGAGAATGGACAAGCACCTGAGCCCTCGCCGCCACCAGGACGAGCCTGGGCCTGGAAGCTGTGGGAAGTAACGGCTCCTCTTCCTCCTGACGCTCAGGAGCTGGAGATAGTCTGCAAGGCAGTCGACAACAGTTACAACATGCAGCCGGACACAGTTCCTCCCATCTGGAATCTGAGGGGTGTGCTGAGTAACGCCTGGCACAGAGTGAAGGTGAAGATCAACGAGGATGGAAGAGAGGAATAGGCTCAGTGGTTTGATCCACATTCAATATCCAAAAGGTTTACGCCTGAAACACAGTGGACATTGTTTTAAACCTGTCACTTACACTTGATAAAGGGAGAAGAAAACAGATTAGTTGAGACATAGTACAATATTTTGAAGTACAACAGCAAAAACAGCAGGAATCTTCTTTGAGATCTGACTTGAATAAACATGTGATTTGGCTAATTCTGAGCATTTGTGATTTGTAGAAAATTAGAAGAAGCATTGACGTTCTTGATGCTGAAAATGGATTATTTGTGTGATTATCATTCATCATAATTTAACAACCTAATTTTAAATATATAATCTAATTGAAATGGAGAAGAATATTAAGACATTATATAGTATAACTTTAAACAAAGGCTATTAAAGTTGCGTGGAGTTTTTAACTTTACTTTAGAGAGAACAACTGGAGTTTTTCTGAGACTGGAATAAACATCGGGAGCGTTTGTTTATCCGCAGTTGTGACTTTGCTGATTAATAACTTTTGTAGGTAAGAAGATGATGAAATACCTTTTTCTGGGAGACGTTGGAGCATCTTCAAGGAAGATAAACTGGAGCTGTTTTTTCGGTGCCTTAGATAATCACTGCTTGTTTTCAGTTAGCAAATCAGAGGTGACTCTGTGGCTGTGGCTCTGTCCCCAGCTGCTTCAGAGTTGGTATGAAGTACAACACCTCACTGTGGAGATCTAAGGTTAGGTGTGTTTACGCTGCAACACTGCAGCACATTGCAGACGTCTGGGTTCTTCTTGACCACAGTTTTGACCCAACGTGTGAGAGGACTAGTAAATAATGTGTGTTAACCTAAATGTCTTCTATTTTTTTAACTTGTATGAACTGCACAGCTCCTCTGAAAGAAACTCTGCTTTTCAGGGTCTTGGAAATAATATTCAGTCATGTTAATGTCTATACATTGGAGTCATATCGACAGTTGAATGTGTCAAAGCTGCAGAATTCCTGTCATGCCAAGCAGCCTTCGTGATCAGCACTTGGATTAGACGAAGTGTTGTGTCAAATGTACATTATCATTGAAGATGATGAATAAAGAGCTCTAATTTTACACTGACATATGTCTGCTGATTCACTTGTTGCAAAAAACTGGTTAAGCGTAAGTGCTGCACAGCACATCTTAGATCAGCAATAGTCCATTCTTATTTAAAGAAATGCACTTGTTACTCCAATTTGCAGTGATTACATTTTCCCCACTCATTGAATATTCATTCATTAAACATACTGCTTATCCCGAAGGGTCGCTGGAGCCAATCCCAGCTAACATTGGTCAAGAGGCAGGGAAACACCCTGGACTGGTCACCAGTCAATCACAGGGCAGACAAAAAACACACCACATTCATACACCGATGGGGACACAGTTGCCAACTCGGGGTTCAGTGTCTTGCCCAGGGACACTTCGACATGCAGACAGCGGGAGCTGGGATCGAACCACCAACCCTAGGGTTAATGGACAACTGTACTATCCTCTCCACAGCCGCCCCTTCATTGACTATGCTGACTTAATAATCAGGTCAGCTGGAGAGCCTGACTGGCCGACTGCTAATTTACAGATTTCATTGCTGATGAAAAATATAAAAAGAGACAAACGTCATCGCAGATTATGTTTCTTAAAGGGTCTTTTTAAAAAATGTAGTATTAGAAATAGAAAAGTACTAATGTGTCTAAAACACATCCAGCTTTTCAGTCATTCATTCAAAAAATAAAATGTATTTTATTTTCAGCAGTATTTGTTTTACGCTCAGAACAGAAACATGCACACACTGGCCTACTGATTTACAAAAGAGGACTCATACATTTAGCTTTTACAGTATGAAACATTTACTGTGTAAATGCTGTCGTTTAAAGCTCCACACTTACAGTTTGCATATCTATGGTCTGGTTAAATTTCCCCTAGTAGTGTTGCATATAAACTGGAAAACTGCTGGAGCTTCTCAGAACGTTTTGAATTCATTAAAAAAAATCGTTATCAGTGTTTGTTGTTGTCACTGGCAAGTTTCATTTATGGGGAATATTTGAAAGTATAAATTATATAACCCTAAAAGATGACATTAAGCTCACATGTCAGTGAGGCCTTTTGTTGTTGTGAAAGTTGAAGTTTGTTCGGCTAAATGAACAGATGAACATCTGTCATTTGTTTGAGTTCAGCTCTAAAATCTCAAATAATTTCTGATGAGATTAAAGCACCGCAAAGATCTTTGCCTAAAATGTATCCAAAATCTTGGGTCCTCTCCTGGATTTAGTTTTTTTGGCTTCAGCACCAAAGTTTATTCAAATTGTAGAACTTGCTTGATGGTTTGCAGATATCCCGCTACTTTGTCTTTGTAATTCCTAAATGTTGTAACAGAGGAAACAGGATATGAAGTGACTCAGACAACATCCTGAAAAAAGATGTTGCAGCTGGCAGGAAGATGAAAAGGAAGAAAGAAGGGAGGACGAGTTAATGTAAAGAATGAGGTGTCATATCAGGACAAACAATTATTGCAGATGTAACAGAATGCAATAGAAAATTTCATGAAATATATAGTCTAATCCACAGTAATCAGAGTAGTTTTTGGTCCAAAACTACTTAATTATCCTGTAATAATTTGTGTGATTTCTTAATAAACATCTGAACTGGGAAACATAATGTTGTCATGCTGACGAGTGACCTGGTGCTTTGCCCTGAATAGGATTAAGCAGATAAAGATGTTCTCCTGCACGTTGGTGTTTTTTTATATAATGAAACCAGATATTGTCTGAGTTGAACTATGATATATCCCGGTGAACGATAAATGCTGTGGGACTCATTTGTTTATTAGTATCCTGAAGCTACTGACCTAGTAGGGAAGTTGTTTGGCAGCCTCTGTTTGTTATAAACCTTTCACTCTGATCTGTCTCTGAGTCACAAATGACTAAAATTGCGGTAAGCAGATTTGCTTCAAAAAGGCATTTTTATGGTTCTGCAGTTGATCCGGGCTGTGAGAACTGATGTATTCTTTTGATTTCAGACACTTGACACTGCAATGAGTATGTGTGCACAAAGAGAAGTGACATTTGTGTTGTCAAACACAGCATGTAGAACATTTGGTCCAAATGATCCTGTTCTCTCTTGCTTGGCTCAACCATAACAAAATATGATGATGCTGCGTGATGTTTTAGATACAGACAGCTGGTTTAGGCATCAAAATGTATAATGTACTCCCACTTCTTGCTTGTTCCTTTTTTCTGTTCCTTTTCATGCCATCGTCCGTAATATTAATTCTCTTATATTGATTCTCTCATAACAATGACATATTCAGTAGCTAGGAAGCAGATAAAGCTGACTCTTGCTCTCTAGAAACTTGTGTCACATTGGTGGTAAATGCAAACCAGTGCACTAAAACATTAATTTCTCTGTGTGGTAAGTTGTGATGCAGCGAGGAATGTGCAGCATGTGGGCCGGATGAATGCATCTGTTAGAGGAGTGTATGGGTAATATTTAGCTTAACGCTCATTTGCAAATAAATTCTAGAGCCTGATAAAGCAATAAAAGGCAGTTTAATTTAACGCCTACCAAAGCTAGGGATTAGTCTACAGCCCATCAGACACTGTTGGCATACAAAGACAAGCCTTTAGTGTCAGTGTGTTGACTGCGAGGTACCTCTAAGCCGAACGATGCCAACCCTGCACTCACATCTTGAAACCAGCTGTTCTGTCGGCTAATAGTACTGTAACATGTATACCAGTTCCATACACAACCGTCTGCTGTGTTCCTATGCCAAATTTCCGATGAGATACCGTACAAACGTTCCAATAACGTTTTTAAGTCTTCACAGTGAGAATTTCATAGAACAATATCAACCTTCTGTCACCCACAACTAAATCATTATAAATTCTGTAAACTTTTATATTTGGGTTTAAAACAAGGCATTAATAAAATCAACATAATGACAAACTAATCTAAATTTATCACACTGTTGCTGCCAGACGAGCAGAAAGTAAATTTGGCTGAGGAGGGACAAACTAAAACAGTAACAAAATTTCCTGGTGACAACTCAGTCATCTCATTCATCACGTATACAACATCACCCACGAAGTTACACAAAATCGTCACCAGACATCATTTGCTTCGTTCCTCTTTGGCTTAAGTATTTAAAAACACCCGTGTATATGACACACTGACACCACATCAAAAGCATGGACCCAACAGAATTATTGTTCAGTCATAATGATTCAGGGGTGCCAACTATGAGCAGGAGTGCTAGCGGGAAACAGCTACAGGCTGCAGCTACTGGAAACACAGTTGTTGAGATAGTGAACCATCCATTAACATACAGTATGTGAGCTGTAAACTGGAAACAATGAGCTAAAAGAGGATAAAAAAGAGTTGGGTCATGATTCTCTGCTGGTTCCCTGAAAGCAAGTCTACATACCAAACCTATCTATCCTTTGTTACCTGTCAGCATGGATGGGTCCAATAACAGATCACTTTGTGTTTGAGTATTAAACATAAATAGTGTTGGTGTGGGGATGACAGGAATGTGGAGATGCAAGGCACCTTCTGTGGTTTAGGCCCATAATTAAACTGTGATACAGTACTGTGTTAGCTCCAGGGAATCAACACAGAGGAATTGGATCCTGAAGGAATTATATGGGGATGTTATAGTGATAGTTATGTTGAGGGTGAACTACCTCTTGTCAGAGAGTTAAACAGCAGCTTGACCCTATAAATTGCTTGAGTGTGTAGACCACTTCTGGAGCTCCTCATCCTCCTCTGAACAGCTGTACAATTTAACAGCAGACGTGCTGGCTTGAGGTCAGCTGGCTGCTCTTGTAATCCTCATTCTTCAGAGGTGGATCATCGTAGCCACAGGGCTGACTCATCTGCCGGGCTGACTTAAAAACTGCTGGAACGCTCAGAGAACAAACAGAGTCTGTTGTGGGACTCTGCTGAGCACTTCTCAGGCTCTGATCATCGGCCCTGGATATTTGAGACTGAAACTCTAGATGTTAAACTTGAATATGAACCACACAGGGCTGCTGCTGCTGCTGCTGCTCAACCTCAGTGGAGCCATTTGTGCAGTGGTGCCATGGAAAGAATTAGATGAAGCAAAGGTAAGGTGATAGTTTACTTTGTTGTACTCACATTCATTCACATACATGATTTTGACTCATCTCAACAGCGAGTATATATACTTTATATACTAAATATGTATTCTTTATCGTCTGTCTCTGCATTCACAGGCCTATTTGAGGAAGTATGGCTACCTAAATGACCCCACTGATCCACAGGACCCTCTTTACCTGGAGGAGATCATGGAAGCTCTCAGGTAACATAGACTACTACGCTTTCAAGGGAAACGCAGGCAGCGACTGACAATACGTTAATGTCATAGCAAACATGGTAGATCTGCAGGAGGGTCTGATACTTGATACTGTCAAATCAGTTTTGGTGATGTCTGTTTTGTCTCCAGGGTTTTCCAGAGCGTGAATGATCTGCCACCTACTGGAGAATTAGATGAAGCTACTCTGGACGTTATGAGACAGCCCCGCTGTGGCATGGAAGACCCCTTCAACAAGAAGTCTCACAAATACAGAGTGAATGGTGAGTGAGGAGAAAATCTTAATTCTGGTCTGCATCAGCAACCTGAATATATCTGACAGATTTTCAGACTTTTAGAAACCTTAAAGCTTTGGAGAAATGTACTAAAAAGACTGTAACTTTGGAAGATATCTGCTCAATTTGCCCAATTCAGATGGCAGAAGCCTCATATTTGCTTCAGATAAACTCTTATTTTACAGAACGAGGACTGTGGATTACAGATCGGTTTCAGTGTGGTCTCACTGACAAATGTAATAACTTTTAGTGAGGTGGACAGTTTTGTTGTGGTGTCTTAGAAAATCAGGATTCTTCTCTTACAGGTCGTTGGAGAAAGAAGAGTCTGACCTACCGCATCTACAACTACACACCTGACATGAAGAAGGCGAACGTCAAGATGGCCATCACCTCTGCCTTCAAGTACTGGAGTGATGTGACTACTTTGACCTTCAGAGAGGTCATCTATGGCAGAGCAGACATTAAGATCTCCTTCCATAAGAAAGATGGCTACTGCTCTGTCCCATTTGATGGCCGTGGTTAGTTTCACTGTTGAACTCAAACTGCTGTTGGGCCGACGCTCTTCTGCAACACTTAAATTGTTCATTTGTACCTCCTGTAGGTAATGTACTGGCCCATGCTGAGTCACCAGAATCTGGTGTTGTCCACTTTGATGAGGATGAATTCTGGACCGAGGGAGCATATCATGGTACTAATCTGCGTATCGTAGCTGCCCATGAAATCGGCCACGCCCTCGGCCTGGGTCACTCTCAGTTCAGAAGTGCTCTGATGGCTCCAGTCTACTCCGGTTACCATGCCAACTTCAAGCTGCACACAGATGATATCAAAGGCATACAAGAGTTATACGGTGAGTGCTTCAAGACGCCACCACTGTACTAGATCAGAGCTGTCAATTTAGTGTTGATTGTGAATTTGTATAAATCAGAGCCTGTGACTCGACCTCACACTTCATGTGTATCTCTGCATGCCGCTGTTGACCTGCAGACATAATAACACATGTTATATGAAGCTCCTAACAAGGTTTTAGTCTCTGAAGACATCTCGTATTCATCTAAGTCTGAGCACCAGTGTTTAAACTGCACCTGTCTGACATAAAAACATTATTCATGTAATTTTCAAAGGTCAAAATAAGGAAATCATGCATTCATCCTGAAAACCTTAACGTGTCTGTTGTATAGGAAAACGCATCACCAGCACTTTAGCCAGTCCATCACCTCCATCAGAAAGCAGACATGATCCCGAGAACATCCCTAACCCTTGCACTGCCATACTGGACACCATCATGTTGGGTAAGTTTTGGATGAGCTGATGATAAAGTGATTACAGGAGAAGTCCCACGTGTGTGCATTGAAGCCTGACTTTACAACACATTGGATTTACAGGGAATAGACAAAATAATGTCACCACAAATTTGCAGCGTTTGTGAGCTTCAGCAAATGTCTGAAAATTTAGTATTTTGATCTGTACGTTTTCAAAAAATAAACATGGACACATCCAATGGAGCTCCACAGAGGTCAAGTCATCATGTTTTTGCGTTTTTGGTGATTTGTTGACTTCAAGACTATTTTCATGACAGGTTTACATTTTTTCGTGTATGTGTGGGCATGGCGATAGGTTTTATAAATGGGCATCAACATACTTATAAGGACAACAGCAGGATCACAAAATGTGTCACCGTATGCTTAACCAGGTCCATGGAGGAAAACCTTTGCTTTCAGTGGTGATTACATGTGGACGATCTCTGATCTGGGACACAACACACCAATGAAGGCTGACAGGCTGTGGAGGGAACTCCCTGGAAACCTGAATGCTGCTGTGCACTCACAAAGAACCAACAAGACATACTTTTTTAAAGGTGCAGTTGCTGTCCCTTACTTCTGTCCTGTGTCTGTCTTCTGTTCTCTGTTCTCTGAGTCCAGAATTAAATGTTTGTGCTATTTTCTGGTCACAGGTGATAAAGTGTGGAGGTACACCATGTTCGTGCTGGACTATGGCTACCCCAAACAGGTTAAACGGATCCCTGCTAATATTGATGCAGCCTTGTACCTGGAGAAGACCAAGAAGGTGGTCTTCATCAAGGTATCTATGACCTAAACACGTAACGGCCTCCATATGTATCGTTCTTGCAGAAATCCTCAGTTCTTATGCCATGAATCTCTTTGCTGTCTGCCATTGTATAGGGTTCAGAACACTGGCAGTGGGACGAGCTGAAGTACAGCGTCTTAAACCTTTACCCCAAACCGCTCTCTATGCTCTTCACCGGAGTGCCGTCCAGTCCGGACGCAGCCTTCACCTGGACCAATGGCAAGATCTTCTTCTTTAAGGGAGATGAGTACTGGCGTGTGAATGAGCTGCTGAGGGTCGACAGAGGATACCCACTGAGCGTCAGGGAGCGCTGGATGCGATGCTAGTGGTCGACCATCAGGGTGCAGCAGATACCAAGAGGTCTACATCAGAGGTGTTGATTCCACTGCAGAGGCATTGACAACCAGCAACCTCAACAGCAGTTATTGATTATGATTACTCATCTACCATGTTAAAAGCAAAAAAAAAAAATTGTGTGGGAATTGACTTTGTTTCACTGGATCTGATTTTAACCAAGCTGCCCAGGGTGATTTTTGTGATACTGTATTTTAGTTCTTGAGCACAAATGTGTGTTTCTGTGACTGCGAGAATTGTGTAAGCTTTTGTATGGTCTCAGGGAGGAATCAAGGGAGGCCTTCAGTTTTTCTCTCTAACATGTGTGTTGGATTATGTGTCTTAATGCTTTCAGTGAGATGTAATATGACGATGGGAGTGTGCACTTTCTGTTCAGACATTTTGTTTAAGTATGTTAACACTTCCATTGTCTCATGAATCACACTGGTCTGCGAGAAATCATGTGACATAGATCTGTCCTGGTTTTTTTCTTTAAGGGAAAATGTAACATTTTCTACAATTAAACATAATGTCAACAGTAAAATTGCATTTCTGACTGTATTTCCCTGTCACTAGAAGAGGGGCTCAGCATTCCCACAAAAAGGATAGAAACACATTGAATGCTCACTATGACGAAAGGCTAGTCTGTCAGTCTGCTTTTTGTTGTCTGATGAAAAAACTTTGCAAGCACCATGGCAACCCCAACTAGTTGCAGAGTAGGACATCCTCCTCATGACCTCTTTTTTGCCCATGAAAAATCTGGTGAGTAATGCTGCTAGTGTTGCTAAGAGTCCAAACAAACAGTCCAATTTATCTGACTCAACCAATAAGCAAAAGCTTTGTATCAAACACATTTATTTATCTTTGAGATTTCTATCAACAGGTATGTACAGTCAGGTTACAAGTGCATTGTCCCTGCAAGATTCAAACAACGGATAATTATTTAAAAATCTACAAATTAACAACAAACATGCTTTGTTTTTTGTCATTTTCCCAACACTACCACGTACTTGGTCATTATATAAATTAAGTTTTAAAAGTTTACGCCACAAGCATACACAAGTCTAAATTCTTCACCTACTGTGTTCTGCCAGGAGCTACATTAAAAACACAAACAGGTCACATAATTAGAGTCCTGCTGGAAAAGATCCTGTTAAAAAGCTCATGCAAAGAGCTTTTAAAATACAATAACTGTTTTTATTGGCATCATTCAGTTTTTGCTTCACTTTGTCTCCAATGTATCCAACTACATGTCGTATTTTACTCTCTCATCACACTCCATTCAAAAAAATACACATCCTAATGAATGTCATTTTAATGATAAACTTTCACAAATCCTACGACCACACCGTTCAACAGTACGACAGGTAATAACACAACACTTCATGGCAATGAACCTTTTAAGTACAGTACATGTAATGTCAAACAAATTGCTTGTCATATTCACTACCAAAACAGAAATGCATCTGTTTTTGAGGCTTGTACTTGCTGTTTATGTATTTAATACATGAGAGAAAATGGAGGACCTTACTTTGTTAGTATCTGTTTTTTGAGCGTTTCTCTAAGAAACACAGTGGTTGCAGTGGTTATAACTTTCACCAAACAGGAGCTTCAGACCTCCCGCTTCTACACACAAAGCAGCAGTCTCTTTCAATGAACACCCAGGACTGACACCCTGATCCATCCTGCAGAATAAACCCTTAGCCGAGGGGAGGTGTTAATTGGTTCTACTCTATGTTAGGAAGACACAGTAGAAGAACCAGAGAGCACTAAGTAGTCCCTTCTTATGTCTGTTTTGCTCAGATGCTGACGACTGGGGTTGTAGCTGTAAGGGGTGCAGTAGACCCGGTCTCATAGTCCAAGTCAATCATGGTGTGGTTGCCAGTTCCCAGGCTGCTAAGGGAATTGCCTGTGCCCATCTGTCTGTCACGCAGACTTTGCAGGTAGCTCTGAGAAGAACAACACAGGGAGAGATGAGTGAGGTACACAAAAATGGTGGGGTCAACTTGGATTTTATGGCATCAGTATCTACAGCACACGCCATGTTGGGTGACACTGACCGGTGCCAGTAGATCCCCAGCGTAACGTTTTACTGGGGTGGGTTTACGGCGGTACGTGCCTTCCTGCCCACCTGCCTGCTGTCGCTTCTTGGAATCCTTCTCTCGAATCCGCATCAGCTGGACTCTCTTCTGTCTCCGACTGATAACGACTACGAGGAGAAACGGAAATTTAAAGGCAGCTTTTTAACATCAGTTCATCATGAATCAAATCACAGTCATTGTATTTGTAAAATCCAAACTTAAAACATCTGGGCCCATATTTATCAAATTGCTAAAAGTTATATTTTGGACTTAAAAAATGTAGATAAAAGTCAAAATCATTCACTTTTGGTTGCCTATTCATATATTTATGTATGATGAATAAATCAGACAGTTCCTCATTTCACATATTAATAGGTAGTGGAGATATCAATAAAATATATAGAATTAAAATCACATAATGTTTCGCAGAATAACACATGCTGAGAAAAAGATGCCCAAAGGGGCAGATGCAGGGTAAGTCCTTGAGTCTGATTGATTGTTCCAGCTCTGTGCATACGTGTGATTAATCATGTGATCACTAGAAATTCACCTTTAGATGTTACTCCTACACTTTGCTTTAAGTAGGAGTAAGTCGCTTGATAACTGTGAAGAGAACTGTTTTACTCCTTCGTAGCCTCTTTACAGCATTCTTAAGAGTAAATCTTAGAAGTTGGATCAATGCGGGCCCTGACCCAGCCCTACAACCGAACTGTGAGTCAAAGCGTTATGATATTTCCTCCTTACCCTCAGTGTGTGAGAAGCTGTCATCCATCAGTTTCCACTGGACCAGTACTCCTATGAGGCTGAGGGCGGGCCAGATGCCCAGAATGACCCAGCTGTACCAGCAGAGAGGTGGCCCAGGTGTGAGGCGCAAGCATTCATACACATGCGTGGCCAAAGCCAGCATCTCCACAAAGAAATCAGCACACACTGTCATGATAGCTGCCCCGAACACAGCCGTGGAGAGCATGGTGAAGAGCTTTTGCCACTGCAGTGTCAGCACAGCAAACAGCATGCCTGTTCCCAGAAGTGCACCCAGTGGGACCCAGACTGTGGTTGGAGTGTAGAACTGGTGAGTGACCAGCAGGGCGGCGAGGCCCAGGAGGAGACCCAGCAGCAGGCCAGTCATGAAGAGGCCAACGCTTCGCACCAGCATAGTGACCAGACCGCACAGCAGGCCAATGCCGAGGCCGATACCCGCGCTGGCCTCCACACTCAGCTGGGTGTCCAGCACGTGCTCCTTGTGGCACAGCAAGAAGATGATGACGGAGCCAAACATCAGACCAGACAGGAACATGACAGCCTTGAAACAGCGGTAACCTAGAAGAGGAAAGACAAGAGAGATGTACAATGAGGAATTAGGAGTCGTCAGGATCAATGAATAAGCTTCTTTCACATGAATATACAATACTGCAGAGGAAATCAGTAACATCAAGTGAAAGCACAGGTTTATCCAACTTAATTTAATAGGTTTAAAGGCTGTACTATGGAGAGAGGTTTACAGTGGCATTTTGATGGTATGCTACGCCGTCCCAAAAACATAAAGTTTCCGCTGGCTTGATGTCAAGGTCTGTGAGCCATCAGAGATCCTCACCAAAGAAGCAGTAGATGATGCCAAACAGGCAACACATGGAGCAGATGACTGCAGGGATGATATCATACTTCCTCTCTATCTCCAAACTACAGGCATTGACCTCGGCTATGCCTGCCCCGGCCCCTTCAGTGCTCAGCACATTGGGATCTGCCATTCTGGGTGAATGTGGGAGGCTCGCGTTCGGGACGAAGGTAGAACTTCCAATGGCGTTATGGCGTCAAGTCCATTTGAGCAGGTTTGGTGACTGTAAGAGAGAAGAACATGTCGACGAGTTACAGAAAAGTAAAGAAAGTGTGTGACTGGAGATCTGTCTAGTAAAAAAATCTAATTGCAATGCAGAAAACACAAGTGCTGCAGGGGTAAATGTGAAGTGTGAAATCTTCAGGTCAACTGTTACTTCTTCCTAGCTGCTCTGTATGTGTAGCTGTCACAAATTCAGCCCGCAATCCTGTATGCCCGGGCACACACACAAACAGCTCATTCACTCACTATGTTCCATCTGCCAGGACGCCTTGTTGAGCTCCCCCCCAACCCCCCCCAACCCATTAGGGTCATGAATTCTGACAGTGGTGAGTGGTCGGTCCTCTGAGAAGAGTAATTGTAATTTTAAAAACTATTAAAAATAGTCCTTTTAGAATTACATGGAAATTAGACAACAGTCAAGCAATGTTTTCTGTAAGTAATTTGGTAACTTTGGTTTAATGATAAAAATGAACGATTGTTATTTTTAACTTTTATTTTAGTAAATTGTAACCGTGATTTTACGTCTACTCTGCACCCTTATTATTGCTTATTGAAAAAACACACATTTAATTGATAACTTTATTATGATAACAACACATATATGTCCAAAATTACAGCAGAGAAGCAGATGTTACCATCTTGTAAAAACCATATATCTCCAAAATGTTGACTCTTCATAAGCTAAGAACAACAGGCCTCTTCTATGATTTTGTTGTATTGTGGTCATGATGCCTGCAGCTAATGTATTTTTCTTAGTTATCCAGGTTTTTCTATCAGTGTCTAGGTTGTCCTATGTCCTTACTGCCCTTCGGGTAACAAGTGAAATTGTATTTAATGGATTCTTATAATAGTTTATTTAGAATTAGAAGTTCATAAAGGAACACGTAATCTTTCGGTTTGGAGGTGCATCGTTTGCACTGGACAGCAACAAGCTTATATTCAGCACATGTCTAAAATGGCATTGAAGCACATCTTTTTATCTGATTCTATGCAAAACAATTCTTAAACACATTATTTTTAGTAGTTTAGATTTCACCTCCACCTTGTTTGTCATTTCTATGATTTCTATGACACGCACCAACTGGTTCTCTTGAAAAATTACATATTTAAGCTGACAGGCCTGTAGAGAGCCACAGAGGGCTGCAGCAGGGCTGAAGCTTATGGGCGGACTGCTCTTTCTAAAGCTGCTGGCAGGCCTCCTGTATGATCTCACCACAGCCGAGATCCGATTACAGCTAACTCACGTTTTCTACTTGAGAAAAACAGTCAGGAACAGTCGGCCCTGCCTTTACTCTTTGCTCCTTGCCAGATCTTTCTCTTTCAATCCACTGCCTCTCCTTATTTACCTGGAACTTTGACCTTCTTTCTCAGACACAAGGCTGTGCAATTTGTATGTCCTGCCTATGTATGACTTTACATGGAAAAAATGAGAGCCCGTTGGAAGGTTTTCTTTTCTTCTTCAGTCACTCGCAGTTCTCCAGTACTCTCCCCCCCCTCTTTCTGCTTTCCATCAGTGACAACTGCAATGTCTCATTTCATTAGTGAAAGACAAGAAAAATGTGTCCACAGTTAAAGTCTGGAGAGTAAGGTTTGGTGTTCGATACGTTATGAAGTGCATTAAAGGATATGCATAAATAGCTCAAACTGACCACATAACATGTACATTATTTATGTAAAATGCTTTGATGTGAGAGCAGTAATGTGGTTAATATATATACAAATCTAATAAAAATATCACAAACTGCAATGACTTTTGATTTGTCATTATCAACACTCTGCAACAAACCTTTTGCTCATAAAATGACTACTATCCTGATGGAAAAAGTACCTAATGTGAATGTGAGGAAAAATGTTAGGACATTTTATTGACCATAACAAGACTAAAAGTAAACTGCATACACCAAAACTAAAGTCTAACTTTCCTAACAAAATGAGCACTGCAGGAGAGATCTTTGTATACAACCAACTCTATAATCTGCACATCAACCCCAGCCAATTTAAAATAAAGAACCAAAGTCTCTTGCGGGACAATATAAAACAACACACAGGGGTCTGGGCAGCACGATGGTGGTTAGCACTACCACACTTCCTCTATGTCTTAAGACACTCAGATTAAACTCTAAATTTCTAGTAGATGTGAATATGTGTTTGGGATAGACCGGCTTCCCTTGCCCAATAAGTGAGGACTCCAGTCCCACGTGAGCTCTGAACAGGATAAGAGGTTAGAAAATGGCTCGACAGACACAGGAACCTTCATTGTTGTGGGCTTTTGTTTCGCTCTTTGGTCTCATTACTGTGATCTGCCTCTCCATGTTGGTGTTGATTCAGTTATGTAAGAAGAAGAAGTACAACATGGATGTGTTCAAATGTTCATGTGACATGTTTTAAAAATGAACACACAAACTTCAGTGGACATAGTTTACTTCTGACTTTTAGTATAATTTAACCTTGTTGTGGTTGATTGCCATTGGTTTGCCCCAGAGCACTTTGCCCCACTCGACCTTTGTCCAATATGACATGAATGCAGCATACGGCAACATGGTTGGTTTAGATATGAAACACCTGCACCAGCCAGCTTCCTGTCATTATTATTATAATATTCTGCTACATCAGATCTACATCATCACTTTTGTGGGAGACTAAATAGTTTGTGAATGTGAGTATATAAAGATAACTTGACTAAATCTACACCATGAAGTGTAAAGAACAAAAACTTATTTGATGTCTCTTGTACTTAAAATAAAGAATGCATCAAATTCGTATAATTTACTATACTATATATAGTATAGTAGAATACAGGTTTGTACAAAATGTTAGACAAAATAGTGACACGTTACACAGTAGCTAATTCTTAACAGTAACTTCTCTAAATGGACACAAACTAAACTTGCCAACAACTTCCTCTGTTGCTTCCAGCAGGCCAGGACTTTGAATGAACATTTTGTGGTCAACTTATTGAATTTAGTTAAACCATGAGACTGACTCATCAATGAAAATAGCAAATAATAAAGCCATGACCTCCTTTCAACCACATACAGTATATTTGGTTAGTAAATTATATTAAATTTTATATTCCAATTAGTAAAAAATATTTTTTGGGTTTACCAGTAAACCTAGCATTATGAGTGTGAACTAGTTAATTTTTCAACACCATGTTAACTGTAATTTAGTTAAGTCTTCAGGAACACCCATGTCTCACTGCATCTGCCTCATGTTACCCCTTCTTGAGTCACAACAGTGTACTATGTCTAGCAGGCTTGGAAGTCCTTGCTGCTGCAGGAGAATAGAGCCATTATGGGGCAAAACAAAGACTCTGAGGCCCATGCTGTGACCTCTAGTGGCCCTCAGAAGAAACCATGCGGATGGAAAAAAGACTACATAAAGATGGCTGAAAGCACCAAGGAGACTCATACATCCCGAGTGTTTGCTTTAAAATGGGTGCCAGGTATTTGAATTCACGGGGCTGGTGAGTGATGGAGGTCCTAACTAGGAACAGAACTATCTATCTTAATGACTGAGCTCTCTGGAAGCCTCAAAACCTCCCAATGCTTCCTAGCTGAATTTTCTACAAACTAACGTCGCCTGGCAACTAATTCAATAAATAGGCATCAAGACTCTGAATCTACAGTCACGCTAGCAGCTCAGTGAGGCCGTACTTAGCTGTAGCTAGATGCTAACATCATCATGATCACAGTGACAAGGCTAACATGCTGACTTTTTGCAAATAATATCTACCAGGTTCACCATCTAAGTTTAGCCTCTTAGCATCCTATACATTTTCTAATTAGCACTAAACACAAAGTACAGCTGATGGCTGATGGGAATGTCATTAGTTTTTCAGGTTTCTTCATAAAGCAAACGATTGGATGAATTCTTATTTAGACCTGATAGTGCTGGATGAAAAGTCAGAGGATCACCAAACTTATTAGAATTTGTCCTCTAGGAACCGTAAATATCTGTAGCAATTTTTTAAAAAAGTCACAAAGTTTCAAAACAATTCACTCAAAAATAACTGTCAACCTCAGGTTATGATAGAAGAAAAGTCATGGGATCACCAAAGTCAGTAGGAGTCATCCTCTGGGCACCATAAATGTCCAATTCAATAGTTGTTGAGATATTTCAGTGTGGAACAAACGGGCAACTGGCTGACTGAGGCTAAAAGTTTTAGTGACTGTTTCTAGCTTGACCAGGAAGCTTGAAAAAGTGTCAAACCAAAGAAAAACAGAAAAGCACACATAATAGCTTCCAGAGGTATCACTTACATTTACTTAAGAGGCAATAGGTGGGAACATTGCATTAACACACAATAAGCATCAGCTGCAGATGAGTTGTTGGAATATTATGTTTCCCTTGAAGCAAAACCTTGCCCAAGAGTATAGACCTCCTGAATAAACAACGCAGGGGGCTGAGTAGAACAAATTTGAGTTCTCAGCTGCTGAGGAACAGGCAGGGCCGACTACAAGTTCCCCACATAGCTAATTTGGGTGTGTTTAATGAAGCGGTGGGCGTGTGTGATCACAGCCGAGGATTCTGCAAGTGCTCCACCAACTTGATGGCCAGGACCAGCTGAGAAGTTGAAAACCTGCAGTTTTATGACTTGGCTGTCTGACAACTTTACTTGGAAGACTCTACCAAGAATGGCAGATACAGTTGCAGCTATAAATCGTGCCACCTTGAGCTGAACCCCTCAACCAGCTGAAAGACTGACCGAGTCTAAACAGCAGGAAGCATGGGAATAAAGCTAACTCAGGGATAGATGCTAATATTTTTAAGCACTGGCCGCACGGGCCACCAGGCCCCTAAATTTGGTGGCATTTCTCAGTACATTTTTGATGACCAAAATATAAAGTTATGTAAAAACAATCCAGAAAAGGCAATTTTATGCAACAGCCTACCTTAACTGTGACACTTCAATAAATGAAAAGACATTAACAGAATAAAAGTATATTTGTAGAATATTTAATTTAAATTGTACAGTACATATATTCTCTCACAGTCTGTTAGTTCAGTCTCTCTTTCGTTGCTAAGGAATCTGGATGTTTGTGGAAATGTAACGTTGCTTTGGTGAAGGCTCACAGTATAGGGATTTAACTTGGTGGCCACTTTCCCTAGTACATGGAGTTTTTGGCGGCCACAAAGCAACTTTTTTGTGGCCGAGGGGCATACAGCCATGGTTAATGTCGAACCTTGTAACTTCATGGAGGTCATATTGTGCTAAGCATTAAACTGGATAAACATAAATAAATGTATGCTCATCATCATCACAATAACATCTGCTTTCACTCAGGATCATTTTGAGCAGGACATCATATGGGCCACTATTGAGCTTCCTGTCCATCCATAGCAGGAAGCTCAGGACCAGATGAGGAAGTGGAAGATCAGGTTTCAGCAGGAACTGACCCTTATGTTTGTAGCGCGGAGCAGAGACGGGAAAAGAAGTCGGATCATCAGCACTAAAACATCTCTTCATCTCAACAACACCATTTTCTAGATTTCACCTGGGAATCTGGAACTTGGAAACGAGGCAGCTAGCTAGGACTCTGCCCTGCTAAGCAAGTTAAAACTGTCAATACAGTCGACTGGGTCTGCCTCGCAGTATGATGAAATAAGCTTGTAATCAGTCTGGCTCACAGGCTACTCCACATTTAACACTTCCATAATGAACAAAGCACCACATGTTTACACTTTGTTTTCCAGCTTTTGAATGCCCTGAAGTTTTGCAATTATAATCCACGTACTCTGAGTCTGAGCTCCATGCAGCCATATACAAACCACAATGATGCACTGATCACGAATATGCAAAAATGTACAGACAAGTCAATACCTGCCGGTGCCACACACCAGTCAAATTCCTGTCAATTTAATTTTGCAGAGGGTGACGGCTCTAAGTCTGGTTCAGATCTTTTATTTTGAATCCAGATGTATCCTTACCCACTCACACTGCTTTACAGCTGAAAAACTAAACAAACACACACAAATAAATAAATAAAGCAATATACTAGAGCGTTGCGATGGATATTTGGTACCTCAACTTGAAACCCTAACTTCAAAACCTCACCGGAGTGCATGGCATAGGCAAATCAACTTGTTTGTTTTTAAAGCTCTGTGTCTGACAACCTTTGCATGTGTTTGCATCTTCAATGCATTGTAGGTGCATTCACAACTGCATTAACATGCTTCCACTTTGTATTACATCACTAAAGTGCTGTTTCAGGGCTAAATTTGATCAGGAACAACATTAAGCATAACCACTGATATTAATATTCACGTCTACTCTCTTCCCAGGGTGTCACATGGTCTTTCCCTAGTCGTCAGCTGCTTAACGCAAAGCTATCTCAGTCATTTACCAATACATGCTGTTTGAATGCAACTCTCCGACATGATATGACACAAAAATGTGCACTCTGTGCAACGGATCTTTCTTGGCTGAATCTAAAGAGAAAAGATGGTTCCCTTTAGTCCACATAATCCACATATTTGTGGCCACAGTTTCCAAAATTGTAAATTTTATGCAAAACAATTTGCCTCCCAAAGCTGACTCAATGCACCCGACCAACTTCATTTTGCAGACAGCACAGTTGGGAGTTCCTAGATCTTGGTCACCACCAAGAGTTACAAAGAAATCCCATCATTGTGCAATATTTGGTTACACTTATAGAGACACAATTGGCAGCTGTTCAAGTGACAATATGTGAATCACAATCTCACTGGCAGATGCAGGACTTTAACTGAAGTCTCCTATTTCTGAATGAAGGTAATTTCATAGATGATAAATCATTTATAATTCTCACTGCCAAATAATTTGCCCTCTGGCCACTGACCCCAATAACGGTAACTTGTGGCAATGTTTTATTAATAGTATCTGACTTCTTTTTCCCCCTCATACACTCTCAATCTCATGCCTGCCTGACGTTAGTCTAAACAATAGAGGCCTTTCAACTTAAGACTTCAGAGAGCTACTTATAGAAAATCATGAAAAAAGATCAGAAACACAATGAGGGGCCTTTTGAAGAGTCACATGTCAATGATGCGTGTGTGTACTGTACATTGGAAATACTCATGGTCATTATCATAGTAAAATCCAAGTTAACTGTGTACTGCAGTAAGTTGGAGTTGTGATCCAGCAGCAGAGGAAGGAGCGTACAGTGCAACAAGGAGGGGCAGCTCTATACGCTCTATTAGGGTTTGTGGTGGAGAGCAGCATTTAGTAGGCGGTGTGTTGGAGTCTGATGTCCATATGTTAGTGAGAGAATGACAGTACAGCACTGTGTGTGAGATAATTTATGCTGCTGAGGAACACTAGGTTGGTCCGGAGAACCTAAATGTAACCACCCATCCTGCTAAAGTGTCCTTGTGAAAGACGCCAACGCCCAGGGGCGGTTCTGACCTCTGTATGAAGTCAAGCTGGGGGAACTTACAATGAGGTATCATGATATTGTTATAGTGTATAAAAAAATTGTTTAGCTCTCATCAAACTGCTGTACAAGAAACAGAGTTGCTTAGGCAAAGTGCCAATGTGTAAAATCAAATAAGCCACTGATTGAATTGTGATCGTTTGAAGTTAGGTTTGCTATAGAATGGGAGACAGGACAGTGGTTCAGACCTCTGAGCAGTGCCTACACATGTCTGTAGCACTTCCACTGCAGCTCTGTCATTTAGAGCAGCCATTTAACCCTCTTTGTCAAATTCCAGTCGACAATAATTGTACCTCCTACAGCGATCTCACAAGCCTAAAATATCACGTGTCCTTCATTTTCCAAGCCGACTCGACACCGCTCTCATGTAACTATAACCAATGTTTAAAGTGCTATAAGTAGCCTATGGATGGATGTTTCAAAATGGCTGGTATCAGTTTTTATGTGGTTTCCATGTGACAATGGGTTTTTTTTCTGGCACCCAGGAGTCTCAGATCCTTCCATGTTGAAGTCTAACGCAAACTCAGGTCGCTCCTCAGCCATGTCAGTTCTTAAGAAGAAGAATACTTACTTACTTTAAAAATGTTCCTTATGGTATCTTATAGTATGATGCACTTTCCTACAAGAGTAAAAAGAACAGCAGCCTCCTTATTAGATTAAATACAGCAATAAATCTCGGAGAAATTATAAGAGCACAGCTCTTCGTCAACACTGCTCTTATTTATAATGACAAGCTTAGAGTCACTCCTCGGTGTACAGATTTGTCCATGTGCAGCGCATATAGGAAGATGCAGCTGGAGTGCTAACCCAACAACTCTGAAGACTTCTGAGGTAAACTCGCCTAAATAATCATTACTCAACATTGTGAAAGTGCATTTGTGAAAGCTTTGATCTTAATTTCTATATGTCCCAACAACAACAGCAACAGAGGAGAAGCTTAGTCTTCTCATGTCCTAATGAATACTACAAAATATACACTGATCAAAATAATTAAAAAGGAACACTTAGAAAACACATCTGATCTCAATGGGGAAAAAAATCATACTGGATATATATACTGATATGGACTGGGTAATGTGTTAGGAACGAAAGGATGCCACATTGTTTGATGGAAATGAAAAATAACCCCCTACAGAGGGCTGAATTCAAAGACACCCCAAAAATCAAAGTGAAAAAATGATGGGGCAGGATAGTCCATTTTGCTGAAATGGCATTGCAGCAACTCAAAATGGTACTCTGTAGTTTGTATGGTCCCCGTGTGCTTGTATGCTGCCTGACAACATCAGGGCTCCTAATGAGCCGACGGATGGTGTCCTGGGGTATCTCCTCCCAGATCTGGACCAGGGCATCACTAAGCTCCTGGACAGTCGTCTGATT
>JAVQJF010054207.1:0-20956 GCA_036023855.1 Gadopsis marmoratus | reverse complement strand
TCTGTTGGTTTGTACCATTAGAAGCTTCTAATAAATTAACAAAGACAATACTTATAATAGTCTCACATCCTTATTGAACAGATCAGTAAATAGTGGACAAAGGAAAAATCCACAACAATATTTAGAATTTAGAATCTAAATTATATTTAGATTTAATTAGTGTACTATATATATATATAATGGATCATTAAAATGAATAATAAATACATTTATTAACACAAATCTAATGATATACATTAGTAGGAAAATCTTAATATTAAATAATTTTAAGACATGTACATGAATATATGTTCTGCAGTTGCAACACTTACCCTTGGGATCCCGTGCAAAAACAAACTCTGACGGGTTGCTATATTCACCAGCCCCTGAGAGGTTTATGGCAGTAACTCTGAATTCATATTCCAAACCTGCCATAACATCTTTCACTGCATATTTCTTCTCTAGAGGTAATTTAGAGAAACAACAAGAACGAAACATCAGTGTTATGGTCCTCAGTGCTATCAGACTGAACTACAGTCAAATAAAAATGCAGACCTTTTATTAGCTCATTCATGGCATTGACAACGGTCCAAAGATTACTCCCCTTCTTGCGTTTCTCCAAAATATAGCCCAGGATACGTGAACCTCCTCGGTTACTTGGTGAAGCCCAGGAAATATTGATGCAGTCGTCATAGGCGCTTACCACCTTTGGAGGTGCTGGAGGTCCAGGAAAAGCTGAAGCATGCAGAAACAAAGGTTGTAGTAAGGGAGACCCAAAGTTTTGTTTATTGATCTGCAGATAGGTAGGTAGACAGGTTGTATTGTGAAGCCAGCAGAAATAGAGTTGTCTTCTATCCAAACTTAATGTTATTGTTTTCTAATATCAACAGCTTGTGGAGAATAACTGGATCATAACTTCGGAGAGGACTTTTCTGTGGAGACTGGTGAGACTGATGGAGAACCTATTCAACACGCCGACTCCATGAAGGAAGACTGGTGGATGGAGCTTATTTTCAAGCAGACCATCATCAGTTAAGTGCAATTCATTATTATTTGCATTATGTGTTTTGTTTGTGTTGTGTGGGCTGCTGCTCTGCACAGGGCCCGTGCTTGTTGTGACATTGTGCCTTTTCTGCTGGCGTTTTAAGGACAGTGTTATTGTCTTTCTTTGTTTAGCTCAATGGCGGCGGTCTTTGCTGTGTTTTTGATTTTAATAATGACTGTAGTGTATAGTTTGGTATTGTGGGTGAATTTTAGATGTATTGGTTGTTAAAAAAAATATTCTCAATGGTTTCTTATCATAACTTATCATGTGGTTGTATGAGAAATGTTATAGACAAACAATAATGTGTGCATCTTGATGGCTCAGTGGTTGGCTCCGTCCCCTCAGAGCAAGACTGTCATAGTTTGTAAGCCAAAGACATGCAGGATAGGTGAGTTGACAGCAGGTGTGGATGCATTTGTCTATGTGTGTTATTCCTTTGTGACCTGTCTAGCCTATACAGGACCTCTCTAGTCGACCCCTGAACTCTTCACTTAATAAGCGGGCATAGGTAATGGTTGGACAACACATAATACCAACAGAAGAATACACTACAAGCAGGAGGACATCTTGTCATTTAACAATAAAAGCGTTCAGTTTATCCTTTATTTCGTCCCTGTGGGTGGGGCAAACTGATATCACACAAGTACCAGTTTGACTCACCTAGTTTGCCGGCTTGCATTTCATCAGTCTCCATCCCTTCACTCGTACCCTCCGCAGTCACGGCCCGGATACGGTAACAATACTTCCGGCCATGGTCCACGTCTGTATCGCGGTAGCTGGGCACACCTGGGATTTCCCCTATTTTCTTCCAGGTGTTTCGTCCCACCTGCTGTCGCTCCATTATGTAGTTAATCACAGGTGAGCCACCATCATCCTTTGGAGGCCTCCACCTGAATTCAATACACGAAGCTGAGCTCTCTGTTACTTCTGCGGGACCCAGGGGTGAAGTGGGCTTGTCTGAAAAACATCAGGAAAGTGTTTTTTGAAGTTTCTTAAGTGACTTCTTATATGTGAGAGAGCAAATACCATGTTTATACAATGGAAACAGCATTTCCATTGAGAGATAATCGTGGTACATTTTTACCATTACATGGCTGAGCTACGAAGCATTTAAGTGCCCTGATGTTTGCTGTTCTTAAGATCTTAAAAGTGCAAAATACTACTGTGCAGCTTGCTGCACAAATCACATCTGGCATCTACAAAGATTAGACTTTTCTTGAAGGAATTGGATGTTAACGGTTCCCTTTGAAATGGTCTGATATTTCTATTGTTGTGTTGTATTTAGAGTGTAAGAAAAATCTGTGGGTGATAAGAGATTCTCTTGTGTTGAGTTTCTGCATTGTCCTTCATTCACTCACCAAGCACTGTAAGCTGGGAAATTGCCTCACTGAAGCCGTGTTCATTCTTGAGCTTGATCTTGATCTCTCCTGTGTCCTTCCTCTGGCACTTGCTCAGGAGCAAGCGGCTGCGACATGCGAATTTCTCTATCTTTGTATTGTTGTCATCTTGGAGCTCATCTCCCTCTTTGTACCACTGAATCTTGATGGGTTCTTGGCCAACAAATTGCAGTTTGAAGATGGCATTGTGCCCCACTTTAACTGTCATAGGTTCAGTGAACAGACTGAGGTCTTCAGGATCAAACCTGGGAGGATCTAAAAAAAAGGGGCCAGTTAGGGTAATTTAAGTGTATATTAGGTATTTTGCTGCGGTCTGATTCTGACCTGTGTCTGTAAATATAATATTTTTTTTCCTTTCTCAGTTATACTGCATAATATCAAAAATCATTATTGTCACCAAGACACTCTCAAACCTTTGACGTTGATCATCGCCTCTGTTTTACGGCCATCTGCTTCAAAACGATATTTCCCAGAGTGCTCTTCCTTGCACCTGAAAATGACTAATTTATTGTTCGCTCCATCTTTAGTGATAGTGAAATTTTCATCAGGGGATATCTGATAGGAAAAGGGGCAAATAGATGAAAATAAACCAATCGAGCAAGAACAATTGGGAGTTAATCATCATTTATTCAACTCAGCAACACTGCATAGCCCAAAGGGCTTAATGTTCAGCTGTGTTCTGTCCAAAATACATTCAAAGTATGTAAACATCTGCCAGATATTTGAGGCGCATCACAGATGAACACATAACGTATGAAACGTGGTAATTTCCAGTCACCATTGGTGGATTCCCAGTCAAGAAAGTGATAATGCACTTTCTTTTTTTTAATATAATTTGTTGGGGTATTTGTCTTTATTACTGAGTACACAGTAGAGAGATGGACTGGGAATTTGAGGACTGGGGACATTGCAAATGCTTACATGTCATTCACTTGTAAAAAGTCAGTGTGAACATGAATCGCACCATAATTAAATGGCAACAATATCATATTTTGCCTCGGACCAAACGAACCAAACTACAGGTGTTAAACCTGAGAGAGCACCTTTATGGGCTCTCTTGACAGACACAGTCACCAGGAAAATGATGAGTTTGAACTTAACGACTAACCTTTTTGCCATCTTTGAACCAGGATCCCTCACAGTCTTCACTGCTGAGTTTACACGTCAACTCAGCGGTCTCATTGATGATAGTGTCGACATCAAACAAACCACAGATGAACTGAACCCCTGGATCTAACAAACAGTGAACGGTTAGGCACTATGCCATTTCGACATGCATCCAAAAGCAAACCTGTTTCACAATGATAGGAAAAGTAGCTAACATTTAATTTTGTTGATTTATCTAAAATTGTTCATTATTTATTTTTTACTTTTTCAGATAGTTGTCAGTCTCTGCAGGGAATTTATTTTGTTCTCTCCGGTTATTACATCTTCTACAATATTTCTTATTTAATGTGCATTGTTTTGTTAACAGAAAATGTACTCTCTCTAACCAAATACAGATCTGTCAGGAACACTCATGTTATATATAGCAATGAAGATGACAAAACAATTTGGCTTTGGAGCATAGTTCTACTCCTAGAGAGGCTCCCTGCTGTCTCAAAAAAGCAAATCAATATGGAACACGGAGCAACTTGATAAACAACATGCAGGGATAATTGTGTATAAATGGGCATTAACTAGAAAAGAATACAGTCACAGAGGCATTGATTGCACTGAAGGCGATATTGAATTTGTGACTTCTCACTAAATGGAATAATGTTTGTGTCAAGTTGGGTTGTAACAATGTTGAAAAGTCTTTCTCCCAGATTACTTCTCATTGAGTGTGGACAATAAATATGCAACAATAGACATGGCAAACTATGAATCCATAGTGCACTATTATCTAGTGTTGCGTAAGGAGTGCTGAAAGATTAGTGAATTAATTGATTATTTGCTCACTGGATCAACAGACACAGATGCATCCAACTGGAGCCCCTTCCTGTGATTCAGTCATGACAGGTTTAAGTTTTCTTACCAATCCCTATATCTTCCATCAGTGGGCCTTGTCTTTTACGCCTTGCATGTGTGCCAGAGCCGGTGGCGTCGTCAGTCTCGTCACACTCGTTGTCCTTAGGACCTGCACTTTCACCTTTTTTTTTTTTAAAAATCAAAATATTCAACCTGAACTTTACACACACAGTGATTGAAATTTGTTTAAATTTATAACTAACAGTTTCAGAAGATGCAAAAATAATGTTTACAATAATAAAGTTATTGGTATGTGGGCCAAAATAAACTAATATCCACTTAGAAAACACGTTACAAATGTATACGTGAAAACAATATGAACAATATGAACTGCTTCAGGGAGCAAAAATAATTTTCTGGTCATTAACCCAAACTATACCTACATGCAGTAATGCACCACTTGTGGTCTCTTACCATCGACTGCTTTCTGTGGCTGTTGGCTTTGCTTTGAACAGCTTGAATGCTTGACCTGACCGGTAGAATCCTCATTTTCATCACTGTCGCTTACTTCATTGTCACTTGCTTGTTCATTTGGATCTGTGTTAGGGCCACACACTTACTATTACGATGCAGTTTAATTTGATAAAATACATGTTCCCACAACTTCAACTAGAAGCAGAGCAGCAAAGACTAGAGACATCTCACTGAGGTCTCACAAGACCAAAGACAAGACACCATCATGTACAGCTTTGGCAGCTGTCTTCATATCATTATGTTACTTCACAAGTTCATTATTCAAACTCAAATTTAAAACATTACACTAATTAATAAGAACATAGCAATGTTCCAGATGTTCACTCACAGCATATCTGATTCAAGTGACTGTAATTGTGATACATTTCCTCCATTCAGTCACTATGTTCCTTGTTGTTTCTTACCAGATGTATGTTGTTTCCATTGGACCTTCTTTGTGTGCCTTGGGCATCTGACAGATTCACTAGAATCTTTATTTCCATCAGAATATGTCACTTCATTTTGACTCTTGGCAAATATTTGACCCTGGTTTAACTCTACATCAACACTTTCCCCGTTGGATTCTGCACAAACACAACACACAGTCAAAAGAAAGTAAGGCTTTTAACTGAGAAAGGGGGAGAAAAAAAGAGAGAGAGGGAAAATGTAATTAACGGTAAGCATGAGTCTTCCTGACTTAACTTTTGTTAGGGTTGATTTGATTGTTTTTGTGTACTTTTGTTGAGTTATTTGTTTTAACTTCTGCCACAGAAACTATTCAAATGCCAAAATGTTCAGCACTTTAAGGACACGTGTGCTATGACTTTGCTTTTTTCTGCCTTTTTATACTTTTTAAAATATTAAACTTTTTTCAAAACATTTTTACTATAGAAATTAATCGGGGGTTGGGGCGACACATGATCGCAAGTTTGGCGGTTCAAATCTCGACTCCGGCGAGTAATGCAACCTTGACTTCTACTTCTGCTGCTACTATTGTTGTTGCTACTGCTACTACTACCAGTACTACACTGCTACTACTACTACATGCATACTTGAAAACGGACAGAAAACCATGCAGATAAAGCCGGAACTATTTCTTCCTATACGCAAGAAGAAACGTTTATGGGCGACTACCTCACTTTCCACTCATGAAAGAAGAAGCTGTGGAACAATATGAACTGCTTCAGGAAGCAAAATTAATTTTCTGGTCATTAACCCAAACTATACCTACATGCAGTAGTGCACCACTCTTACCATCGACTGCTTTCTGTGGCTGTTGGCTTTGCTTTGAACAACTTGAATGCTTGACCTGACCGGTAGAATCCTCATTTTCATCACTGTCACTTACTTCATTGTCACTTGGATCTGTGTTAGGGCCACAAACTTACTATTACATTGCAGTTTTTTTTTGTGGATAAAATGTGTGTTCCCACATATTCTTTTAAATATAAAAACTAAACTAGAAGTAGCACAGCAAAGACTAGAGACATCTCACTGAGTTCTCACCAGACCAAAGACAAGACACCATCACGTAATTGAAGTACATTTCCTCCATGCAGTCAATATGTTCCTTGTTGTTTCTTACCAGATGTATGTTGTTTCCATTGGACCTTCTTTGTGTGCCTTGGGCGTCTGACAGATCCAGTAGAATCTTTATTTCCATCAGAATATGTCACTTGAATTTGACTCTTGGCAAATATTTGACTCTGGCTTAACTCTACATCAACACTTTCCCCACTGGATTCTGCACAAACACAACACACAGTCAAAATAATCTATAATGTTAAAATATGAACATTTTGAAGCATGTTGTCAGTTACAGAGAAATGGAGCATTTACGGGTATTAAGAGCAGTTCATTTTTCTACATGTTCTTACCCATTTCTGTATGTTGCGTCTCTTGACCTTGTTTTACGTATCTTGAGTCATTGGCAGATCCAGTGAAGTTGTCATCTTCCTCAGATTGCCCTCCTTTATTTGTATCTGTGGTATTCAATTATAATAAAATAGTTCAGCTTTAACCTCTCAGAGGGACATTCAATCATGATAAAAGTTAAACCACTCTCTTCCTTCCTCATGCTGATGGTGAAAAAGCATAGATCAACTTTACCTGTTACCATGTCAAAATCCGCTTGACCAGATCTGGTGTGTTTCTTGTTCCTGGGTTCATCTACTACCAGTTTCGCTTTTTGTGTTATACCCCCTGAAACATCTAATTTTGTTACTGTGTCATCTCCTCTTGAGTTTTTGATGTTTGCTTTCCCTTTGCTCCCTGTTGGCTCAAACAGGGCACTGGCTTTCGCGGCACCAAGCTTTTCCTTTACTGCTCCGCTGTTTCTACTCGGTCCAGCAACTGCACTTATTTCACCATCTCTTCCAATGGTGCTTGATGTCTTTGCTTCTTTCAGTTGTCCTTCTTCGCTTTTGGCTTTTACGGCTGCCAAAATCTTCTCCATCTCCTCTCTGGTTTTTATTTGTTGTTCTTTGGCCACTTTCTCAAGGTCGGTCCGTGCTCCACCAGCCAAGGTAGTTTTACGAGCTGTCTTCTTACCAGCAGCTGCACGGTCACTCTCAGCTTAGGGGATACAAAATACAACATACATGGTAACATTTATACATACATTTACAATACATATACAATACAGTTATTTGTCATTATCACTCATAATTATGGACGTAATTAGGATCACTTCAGCACACACTGACAAATTGGTTGTTGGTGCTGTAAGGTGTTACCTTCCACAACCAGCCAGGCACTGCAGGACGTAATGCCAGCCACAGCTGAATAGATGCCTTTGTCCATTGTTTTGCAGTCCTTGATCACCAGCCTGTGGATCAGTTTGTGCTCTGACACGGTTATGCTGTATTTTTTGCCATCCTCCAGGACGCTGCCCTTGCCCATCCATGTGATCCTGGGCAGTGGGTGTGTCAGGACACACTCAAAGAGGGCATCCTCTCTTTCTTGAGCTTTAACCTCCTGAATTTTGATAACAAAGTCCATGTTGGAAACTGTAAAAACAATAGAAAGAATCAGTGAACTTAGCAGTGAACACAAAGCTACTTCAAGTAATAGGAGAGATGTATAGACCCACTCAGAGTGTGTCGTTGTGTGTGAGGTGTATCACATCAGAACCAGAACAATCTACATGTATTCATAAAAACTGTTCCTGTCTAGAACCTACGTTTATACTCTGTAAAGAGAAGGTTGACCTCTTCATCCACCTGTTGGAGCCCTGTGTCCTTTTGCTTCAGGCCCTTCCCACTAAACTCTGTTGTCCTCCCAGCACTCTTAAGGCTGTGTTTCTCTGTTGCATCTTTATCATAGAGGATCACACCATCCTACCAAGGACACAGAGGAGTTACATGAAAAAGTTTCATATTTTGACTATGGAAAAGAGTGTGTAACACTATACTTCAAAATAGCTGATGGTAAACAAAATGCACTATAGAAGGGATTTTCAAAGTGGGCCTCCACTCAGACAAAAGCCCAGAAAAGCCTCCCATTCACACCCCCGTTAGTTTACTTTCTTAGTTTCTCTCAATTCGTGGATGCCTATGGGATCATGATTATGTTATTTGATCCCATAGACACTCAAGAATTGAGCCAAGATAGCCTAAATACTATTTGACATAACTTTAGATTTCACTAAATACATAAATAGGTATGCCCTAATGCATTTAATAGTTTCTGACTCTGGGACAGTGGGAAAAACAGTAGAGCAACAGTAATTCCCCAAAACTGCTGTATCTCTGAATTATCTCTTTTAACAAAATCACACACATTTAGGCCTTTCTATGTGATCTCCTTTTCATAACTAATGTAGTATTTTTTCACTTCCATTCACTGAGCCTCCCCTGAAACACTTTGGAGCCTCCCTGTGGAGGCCCGCCTCTCACACTGAAAACCTCTGCACTACTGTAAATGGGGAGAGATTACGGACACAGTCAGTGTAATACTTTAAAAATAACCCAACAGCTAAAGAGATCTGAATCTGTCTGTGTTCAATTTCCAGCTCAATTGACGAAAAGCCATCTTTTTTTAGCATAATTATACCTGTTTTCTGATAGTGACGACAGATGGAAACAGCTGATTGAGATTGGAGTCAGAGGGCTAAATAACGAGATGAAATGAGCAGTAAAAATGGATGATAATTTTTCAGTAGTAAATATTTTAGATACAGTTATTCCACTGATTTGATTAATAAATTACCACAACACACAATAATATGGCAGGTGTAGTGAAAACTCAGAATGAACAGGACTTGAGATAATGCATCTAATTTGAGAACCGACTGTTTTCATACCTTACACATATTTTGCCCTCTCTCCTTCTTCTCTTCCAGTTTCTTGAGAACCAAATGTAAGTCTGTAACACCAAACTCAGTACAGATGCGCTCGTAGTCTTTCCTGTCAGCGCTGAGCATCGCGTCCCAGAATCTTTCATCACTTTCGCCATCTGCTTGTTTTGTCTGGCTGTCATCTACTTTACTAAAGGTATTACTGACAAATATGGAAAAATGTTTGTGGCCAGACAATTCTCACACATTCAGAAATATCTGGTTAGGTATTTTAATATCTTGCTATGAAAATATCTGTTTTCTTACCTTTTCCGCAGCAATTTTCGAAAATCTGATGGATTTGTTGACGCTGAAAGCAACAAATTCAGTTCAAGTTTGCTAATGTCTTTTACAGCTATACTGTAGATTGGAAGTCAGATAAAATTACAGGGCAACTGCATATTGGTAAGAGTCGCTGATGATTTAGTTTTTTTCCAACAATAAATAATGATAAATCATACAAAGAACTTGCAGTTAAATGAGAAGAAGCATTGAAGGAAATGACAATGCCAGTTACAGACTCTACAACCCTTACATGCACAGTCTAAACAAATATTCATAACCGTGTTTAGAACTGTATTAAGTCAACAACTCTTACCCTCAATCACATTTAATGTTGCAGTGCAGACAGCTCTGCCATATTCATTCACAGCATAGCATGTGTATTTATCTGTTTCGGCAGCAGACACTTTGTGAATCTAGAAATACAAATAACATGCCACAAGTTATCCCATGCACAGATTGAATTCACACGACATATTTTAATACGGTACTGTGCTGTGAAAATCTCAGTATGAGCAGTGACTACTCAAATTATTTTTCACTCTTTGTGAAATCATTTAGTCACTCACCTCTAATATATACTCTCCAGTTGATTCGTCATATTTACTCTGAAATTTCTCTTTGTCTGAAATGGTCCCTTTAACTCTTCTCCATGACACCCCTGGTTTTGGATCCCCTGTTGCTATGGCCTTGAAAATGGCTAATTTCCCTAAAAAATATATGGAAATGTTGCATCTTTATTTTCACATCTGCTGTTTGACTTTCAGTCCTTTGTTTCCTTGATCAGTTAGTCATTTATTGACATGGATTTCTTTTAGGTTGTTATACAACTGTGTAAATATGTCAGTTTTAGTTTTTTAATGAAACCCACCTTCATTAATAGTTACTGGCACTGGTTTACACTGGAAATCCGGGGTGCTTTTCCCCTCTGGTATGTTTACTTCATACTGTGTGATGATTACTCCAGGAGTCTTAGATCTTCTCCGGATGACAGCTAAACAAAGCCAAGCAAAATAATAGTAAAAAGAAACATAACAGTTAATTATGAGCATTGTAAAATACTTTACAGCCTACAATTTAAAAACTAATATCAATTCAGCACAGTAAGATTTGAAATAAATATTCAGGCCATGTGGGGAGTGCTGCTTTTTGAACTAAACATTCCTACCAGCAGATGTCAGGAATGTCAAATGTGTTCCCAGTGATGCTTTGTGTGTGTGTTGACCGAAACGCTTTCTGACCACTAAACAACTAACGCACTACATACATACAAGCCAAATATGTTCCTGTTGTTTAACTTAAAAGTTACTACAACCAATGACAGCTGCATGTTTGTTGGTGCTGCTGAGTGTAGGTGTCCACTATTGTTCCTTAGTTATACCAGCTGTGCCAGCTCATTGATCATACACACGGATTAGGATAATTATGTTATAGACTAGCAAGATAGAGCATCAACACCGCTAGCTCAGAGTGATGGGTTGGATGGTAAAACCTAAAGCTTGAAAAAGGAAAACATGCCTCAGTCATTGTAATGGGTCATTTTGCTCTTGTACATGTTAAATTCTTTCTTTAAAATCTTTGGATTTTTCTCACTTTAGTAGCTTGAAAGTCAATGCCCATATCAGCTAAAATTAAACAAAGGTTATGAGGCAGAAGTTGCTCTGTACCTCTTACATGCGATATAGCAGAAGTCATGAACAAAACTATAATTCAAAACATCATTTTAAATTTCATTCTGCATCCTTAGATTTTTTTTTATGGTCCTCCTTTTTAATTGTGTACAACATTTTACTACATAGATGTGGTGTAATAGCAATATCATTAAGTTGACCATTATGTGATATGACACAGTAGCTCACATATAGATGTGCGCTGCAATTGAGGATTATTTTTTCATTATCAATTAATATGCCAATTATTTTTTCGATTAATCATTTGCTCCAAACAAATTGAGAAAAACTTCAATCTGTTTCAGTGATGTCATCAAATAGCTTGTTTTGTATGAACATAAACCCAAAGATATTCCACTTACAATGATATAAAAACAAAGAAAAGCAGCAAATTGTCACATTGGAGAAGCTTGAAGTGTGTGGCAACTTTATTTAAAAAATAACTTTAAAAAAATGAATCACTTGTCAAAGTAGTTGGCAGATTATTATTATGTCGATTGACTAATTGATTGATCTACCAATTGTTTCAGCTCTAGTACACACATTCAATACATTGCCCACAAAGATAAATTAATACACGGCATATTAATTCACTCAAGCATTCATGAAATCCACACTGATCCGCTGCCTACCTGTTTGGCTGCTGAACGTTTTCTTATCAGGCTTTGATTGTGCAAAGATAGAGGATCACACAGGAGTTGATCAAGACCAACATTAATTCAAGGATTAATGATTGTTATGACAAGGACTGAAATAGGAGAACAGCCACCCCGTCAAACTGTGGGCGACTGATTTGACAAGGTAGATGGATATTTCAGGTTATCAACACAAAGACAGGACAGGTCATGGGGAGACACAATATTCAATAATACCTAATGTATTATTCAATCTTATTCCATTATTAATAATAAAAATGGATGTAGCTCAGTGTTGTAGTCAAACAGTACAGTAGTGCATGGAGACCTCAAAAAACACTCTCTACCAGAACACAAAATAACGCTTTAATTTCACCTGACTTGTTTCCAGACACCTGATTAAAACGTTGAATGTACTGATGAACAATGGAAAATCCTGGGTGAAAAGAAATGATAGATCAGTTAGAAGTACAAGAGTGAATGCTATGCTTTGGCTGTAGGACACTGGGTGTGAAAAATACGTGTTTGTTATTAGTTGTCCCTGTGAAATTGCAGGTTATATCCTGCAGGCATTTCGTTATATTTGCGGCAATGTTGATGATTATCCAAGCCAGGTGAGGCATTTATATGTCTTTACTTTAGGTGTATGAGATAGAAAGAAAGAAGCGGAGAAGAGAGAAAGTGAGCAAGAGACAGACATAATTGAGCGAGAGACCAAAATAAAGTGGGAGGTGAGGCTGGAAGTGAAGACCCAGTCAGGCATAATGTGGAAAAGGAAAGCTCAAAGGGGCCTGAATAAACTGAAGCACTGAGAGGGTCACAGTAAAGGGCAGCAGGCAGTCAAACCTTAATCTCATTCTCAGTTTTTCACTGAAGCCTGAGAAATAAAACCTTTAATCGACTGGCTGTTGAAGTGCCTGTCAGATGCAAACACCAACTGTGCAAACTGTGATGGAGTTAACGCAGATATGGGGTTGGAGGGAATGTTTTTGCCTTTCATGGCCTTTTACAGGTGCCATGTACATTTTTATGTTGCAATAATTTCAATATTAATAGTTTAAACCTGCAATAACTGATCTTTGCTTACTGTCGCTTACTGTCTGTCTGCCGTTTGGTCCTGGGCAGATAGTATACTGTTGGTTTTAGAGATTTTTCCCTGAAAACAGCTGCCAGCTGCTGCCAAAAACACTATGAGAACAGTAAGAGTGGAGCAGAACAGAAAAGTTGCTGGGCAGCTAAACGATGAGCTGAAACTCACTATAAAGCTTGGTAAAGTTGAGGGGAGCTGCAGATTCAGGTGATAATTCTCTATAGGTTCATCACTATGAGTGACCACTTTCACATTGTCACATGTGTAATGAACAATATTAACATATTCAGGCATTCATTGAGTGATAACAGTAAAGATCAGACTTACATTTTCCATTTTTAAACAAGGTAATATTTCTCCAGCTAGTACTAGTAGTGACGACGCCTTAGAGTTACTCAGTTTGCTGATACGAGAAAACACTTCATGTTTCAAAATGTCTCGATGTACCAATCTGTCAAAGTATACAGCGTGGAGTGCTTTTCTACCCTCTAAATTGTTTGTTGACTCCAGCAATATGTTATGTTTTGGCAGGATTAGTGGCAGCTCATTTTCCACCACTTTTGGTGATGAATTCACTTGCACACAGTTTACTGTATGAGACAGTAATTAAATAGGTTTGCTCATGCTGAAGACTAATGTAATTTCATTATAGATAATTACAACCAAATAGTGTTATAAAACAATGTTGTCTTATTTGTTCAAAATATTCACTTGTTATATGATTTTTTTTTTCTTTTACAAAACGGCACAGCAGAGCCTACAGTATGGTGTTTGTGATCACAGTGAAGGTGTAAAGTCACTATTGCCTTTTGTTTTGGGTGTAGGATTAAATTAATAAAGGTTTTGATCAAATCTTGATAAGGCTCGTAGCAAAATATTTACTGTTACTGCAGTTTGTATTTTCCATTAAAGGCATACCCAATATAGGCATAGGAAGAAATTACACTTATGGAAAAAAGAAAGAAAGACAAGGAAACTTGCTTATTTAAATGTAACATTAATGTTCAGAAGATCTTGTCCAATACAGAAATATATTGTAAAATAATAACACAGCACACTGCATTATACACTGTCTGATATGTTAATCCCTGAAAAATGTTTGCAACAGATGGACACCAGGTCACATTATTATTGCTTAAATCCGTAAAACTGAACAAGAATAAGCTGAAAAATAGACATTTGAGGAGGAAGGAGAGAGTGCAGTACTGTACTTTGTATGTTGGCAGAGGGACCTGTGTTCTTCGCCCTTTTCCACATTTTGGCAAATGTTAACTTTCAAAAAGGAGACCTGCAAATAGAGTGTGGACATAACCATTAGCACCAACAGACATCAGTGTTTCTTTGAATTATAAAGTTTTACCTTGATGTGCTTATGTTCCTCCTGTGCAGTATTTTTGCAAAAAGGATACTGCTAACATTTCCATTTCATTGTATTACAACACATTATGATAGTACTCTATAGTGTATAATACAGTGCTGACATCTACAGAGCTTTGCTTTACTTCACGTGTGTCTAAAGAGCTTTCTCTGCTGCCTTCAGTTTTTTACGTGAGACTAAGTCAAATACCTTGTAATCCAACTGATTACATAATAGTGAATTGCCATAGCCAGTTGCCAGATCTATGTGCTTGTGTCATAGATTTCATTACTCATATAAAACTACAAGGCCTACTGTACCTACCCATGCTTTGAAACGTACTTGTGGAGCAAGGTCAAAAGGTCAACCTGTTGCGTATATTATGACTTGAGGCTTGTTAGTTCTTGTGGGTATTACACACATTGTGTATTGCATTAGATTACACACAATGTGCGAATAGGGATACAAAACCAGTTGCTGCAGTTCAAAAGCTTAAATGAAAAGCATTATTTTATATGTTCTCTGAAGTTAGAATCGCATGCCTTCACAAATTCAGAAATGGATGGTAGCAGTTACTTGTTATGTAACACAAAAAGTATCAAGTTTTATTTTTTGGACAAGAAAGATTATGCATATTGTTATATTCAGGATGGCTCTGAGGGCTTATGAACATTAAGACCGTGGTCATTGAGCGGCCAAGTCACACTGAGTGCAGGACAAACACTGATGGTTCACAGCTCCCAAGCTATAGTTAGCTGTGGCCCTGTAATACCTTCATATGCTTACACAAAGCCTGACTGCAGACTATTGCAGCTCTGATGTCTTCAGAAGCTCAGAATTAGATGTTCTCGGTACATATTCAAAGTACACCAGTGATGACTAAGAACAAATGGAGAGACTGCCATGTAAAACCAGCTTGTGTTTTATCGTGGATTAGAGATAAGATAAGATCAAATAGATCTTTATTAATCGCGAAGGAAATTCTTCACAATAGAAAATGATTTAAGGATAGAAGACCAAAAGACGGAATCCACCATGCCAACAGAACAGAGCAAACAAAGAGTGAAAATCACCTATTTCATCTGGTCTTCCTTTAAGTAGAAACCTTGTGTTCTTCTCAAGAGCAATCCTGTAAACACCCAAACTTGTTTACTTCTATCATTTCATAAACTGTAATCCCCCTGGATGTCATAAAGAAGTAAGGGCTGGTGACCCATAGTCACACACACACACACAAACAAACAAACAAACAGAGAGGAAGAGTGGTTTACCTGTCTACAGCTCTGTCCTCATGCCCACTGAGACTCTGAGCCTGGTTTATAGATGTGGTATAAACGTGCTGCCGCCTGGGTTTCACTGGATATTAAATCCTTTGGGAAAACACATTTGATTTTGCTGCCTGCGAGCTTGTCCTAGATGGTGACTGTCAAGGGGAGGCTTCTTCTGTTTAGGCAGATGGATGCTCAAAGCAGGTGGGTTATTATTAAAGGGGAGTGGGCTTTTTTTGGGGGGGTGGGGGTGTTAGGGGCACTGGATGAGGTAAAGATGGATGACTAGCCTGAGGGAGAGGGAAGGGCTACCAATGGCAAGTTAGTGGTGAGGTTTACCTCTCACTGAAGTAATTACTGATGACAGTGTACTCATCTTTCACACAACAGTTGCTGACAAGAAAATGATTGGTGAGTTCATTTTGTTTGTGTGCTATCCGACAGATACCACCTTACAGAAACCAGGCTGCGATCAAAACATGCAGCATCATGCTGTAACTACGGTAATTTAATGGTGACCTTGGATTGTGGCTAGCAGGTAACTTGGCACAGTTGCTATTAATTTTGACTATGAACCATAAGGAAAGAATGTGGCTGGAAGTAATAATCTCACTTGAACTTGAAGATGGTATGATGATGAATTGATCCCCACCATTGCTATTGAAGATCACACGTTGTGAACAAGGTACTTATCCCCTTATCTGTTGTGTTCTTCTTATATTACAATATATTACATAATCAAGGTTATGACATTTATGTGATGTAATAAGCTCTTCTTGTAATGGCTTTGAGGCAGTTGTGACTTTGGAAAGATCAAACGAAAAACAAAGCATTAATGGTCTCAAGGTCAAGTACCAGAATGTCCATTACAGTCCTCACATAACGATTCAAATTGTGTGTATGTTCTGCCTTTAAAATGTGTAATGTGCACCACTTATATGCATAAGAAAATATTGACATAAAACAGATGACACTACAGCAGCTGATAAACATCAATGGCTGACTTAAACGCACGTTGTTATTGCAGTTGCTGATCTATTCTCCTTGTGGGAGGTAACTATATTTAATTCCTGTTATGTTCTCTCCATGGAAACCTGTTTGTTTTTTTGCCACATTAGCAGCATGGCTCTAGAAATGGCAATGCTGTTCTGTCTATCATTCTGTCGGTCCATGTGTCCGCCACTTTGGTTGAGAGGGGCAACTACTGAGTGAATTGCCATTAAGCATGATACACACATCCGTGGTCCCCAGAAGCATGGCAACACGCTAACATGACACCTAGCATAAACATATTGGCATGCTAATAAGCATTTATTTCAAAGCACAGCTGAGGCTGATGAAGCAGCGTCCAACAATGCATAACTGATCCTGACGAGTCGAGTCTGAGATTTCCTAAAATTGCTATTTTACATAGGATTAAAAGCTTTCAATGTTCCTAAGAATACAGGCTTACCTCTTGTGCCATCTGTCCAACAATTTAGTTTTTGCTGATTTAAATAGCATTGCAGTCTCACAGATTGCACCAAATTTTAAACTTAACATACTTCACCACTAACAAAAGTACATCCTGTGTCCCAACAGCATTCTGATCTTGAACAAAACATACGTGACAGCTCCACCAAATGTGCTTCAGTGAAATTCCACACCATGGAAACATGCTTGTGGATTAAATAATAAATGGAAATACAGGCTTCTGCCACGTCTGATGTGTCTGTCTCAACAGGACATATATAGAATGTACACAAGGTCCAAATGGTGCCAGTGTCCTGTAATGCTTGTCCTTCCACGTGCAGTACCTCTAATGAATCTGAATAGGCTCTTGATTAGGCCTGAGCCCACATAAACCAGCTGGATTAGGATTTAAACCCCCTCAACCTACCCTCCTTATATTGATGAAATGCCATGCTGCATAGCTTTCATTCCAGTCATGGGGAATCACAGAGAGCCACTTCCGAGGTGCTAACTAGACAGCCTGGCCTGACGTTTTGTTGCATAGATTGCTCTACTGAGGGAAACCTCAACAGTACATCAACTGAGGCCTTGCCACTCACTCTTCAACAAGGAGTGATGATTTTCTTAATTGGGCTTCACTAGGTGCACTCACAGTAAATCCTGGCTTCAAAATGATCAGGAATAACTTATCCCAACATGCTATGAGGCTTTTTGAGTACTGGCAATTCAAAATAATTAGATAGAGAAAGGTCATGGTTCGTGCTGTAAACACAGTAAACGATGGTTTTCTGCAGTTTAACAATTTAAAAAGAAGCTATAACTAATTACCAGAGTATAATTCTATCCATGATGTCTGTTTATTCTATTTGATTATTCAGCTATTTTTGAATATATTCATGTAATTGTTTGCAGTGTTTATATGTGGTGACCTTCAAATGACTCATACACATACAAGTAAAAAATACATGTTTTCCACATTCTGTGTAATACATTAGAATGCAGCAATATTAAAATCCAACAAGCCCTGGAAACATAACACAATTGGGATATCTAAGAACACTACGTCAGTTTCTGTAAAACCCAGATTCATTAATGCTGACTTACTTGAGCTGATTGTATACCCTGAAAACATGCCAAATATAGTAAAATGTAATGCTATGTCTGACAGATATATTAAGGTTTTGAAAAGTAAGAGCACACAGAGTGATCTATGGAACAAGGACAAAAATAAAACAGGAAGGAGAATGTGGACAACCTTTATAAGTGCTGCTTGTTAATATTGAGATATTGGTTGTAAAGTTTTAATCACCGATGAGCATTATGAGGAGCATAAATAACGTGAAGGACATTTCTCGTGTGGTCTGTAGCATGCATGGATTTAACAAAGCCAGAGTGGTCATTATGGATAAAGAGTGATTTACTGTAAAAAAAAAAAAAGCCAGGCAAGCTGCCAGAACCTTGGCCGTTATCGTTTTGCTACTATTCAATAGACTGTAGCTGAAATATTTGACAGGTGATTTTTATTTTTATTAATAACATTTTGGAATCAGGTGAAAATAAGGCTTCCTTAATAGATTTTGCAGCATGTCTAATAGTAAGTAACCCAATTGTGGCACGAAGGTAATATACATTTCTGTTGGCATTCCACCCAGACAGGAGAAATTCTCATTTTCAAGCCTAATAGAGCATTATGAAACTCTTTAAGATTTATGGGCTTCTCCAATAGCTCTGAGATTTTAGGTAACTCACATTTACATCAGTGTTATCCCATGGGTAGGGGTTTTGGTAGAACTACTTTAAGGCAATTATTTTTCTTTACTGCAATAATGACCTTTATCTTTATTGTGGTTTGACTGTTTGAAGTTTTGATTAGAGGATTTTAGGGGTTTTGAAATGTGCTTTTGGATTCTTAAATTTAATCTTTAAGGCAAGCTGATGGCTTGGGCGGTCAATCAAATCATTCTGTGAACAGATTCTGTGGGATCTGACATATTTGCTTGCTCTAAAGAAATAACAATTTTAGATGTATTTATTGATGATGTCATTGCTTCTGTGTAGTCTCAAGAGCTCTAAAATCAGACTCCCTCAGCACTGTTTCAGTAATCAGATCTTATTACAGCTGCCTGACACATTTTACACTCTATATGTTTTCATTGTTGCTACAGAGCATGCCTGCTCAAAGAGGTATGATTGCTTTGATACGTCAGGTGCCCCGGACTTTGCCGCTGCAAGGCTGACGGAGCACTGATGCCTATAATTCACAGTGAACTCTTGGCAGAATGTATAGAAGAAAGCAATGAAGGTGATGTGATTGTGACACTCACATGTATTGCATTGCCAACTCCTCAAAAGAGGAATTGCCGTATGGATGATGTACATTGCCATTTTTAGGCATTCGCTAAGAAAGCCGGTGGGTGAAATGTGTACAAGGTATTCTGGTTCTGTCAATTCTTGGCTTCAGACCAAAGCAGCCAAGGCATCTTTGCTCAGTAATGAAAAGCTATTTTTGATGAGATTAATAATAATCAGAGGTGATCTAGTGTCCACAACAGAACGGGCCAAACAAATGCGTCTTTCATTTGAAGGGCTCATGCAGTTGAGCAGAAGAGTAGAAGAAAATGGATGGATGGATCTTGTAGTCTAGACAGTGTTATGCTTCTGTAAGCTTTCAGTTCAGTTGCTTTTACATCCTTTTAATCAGTAACAGCATACCAGTCAGCCTTATGCAGTCAACATCTGCAATGGTCACTCTGCTTCTATTTATGAAGTGGTAATTACCATGAGATCATATGCACTGGTTTTTGCATAATGTGCTGAATATGAAACACAGGATAGAAAACACAAATAAAGAATAGCATTTTCCCCCTGATTTTAGTCCTGCCATGTACTATATTCAAACACATTCAAAGTGATTGTAAGAGAAGTAATTTAACTTGCAAGATCTTCTGTATGAGATAAATCAGACAGGACAGGGATATGACTGAACAGTCTCTATCCACTGGCAAGAAAGAAGAGGAAGAAAAAAAAAGCCTCTGTCTCTTTTAGATGGGGTACTTCCTTGCTGTGAATTGCATTCTAAAATCTTGTCACATCTTCTGGGTGGCCCATCTCCATTCTCATTACTCACAGCTCCAAAGGCTCCAAGCTTGATTAATTCTTCTCACTGACAAATAATCTGTGTGCTTTAAACTCTCAGATTCTGGCATTCTGATTGTTTCCTGCATGCTCCCTCAGTATGTCTACATTTGAATCACATACTCAAGAGCTGGCCAATCACAACAAAGCGGTACATACCTACCAGCTTGTACTTAGGCTTAATGGCACTCAATCATCTTTGCAAAAATATTAGCATTTTTAAGGGTGAGTCTAAGAGGAGGCCTCGGTATTCATCTAACTAGGATCAATTCAATTCAATTTTATTTATATAGCATTATATCATAACAGAGTTATCTTATAGCACTTGTTGATATAGAGCATGCCTAGACCAACTCTATATGTACAGACCCAACAATTCCACCATGAGCAGTCAAGGCCTATAGCAGCGTAACTAACGGGGGGCTCAGGGTTCGCCCAGGCCACGCCTCGTCTAGGGGGCGGCTCAGGGCTCACCCGAGTCAGCCCTGCTATAAGCTTTATCAAAGAGCAAAGTCTTAAGCCTACTCTTAAATGTGAGGATGGTGTCTGTCTCCCGTACACAGACTGGAAGCTGGTTCCACAAGAGAGCAGCTTGATAGCTGAAGGCTCTGGTTCCCATTCAACTTTTAGAGACTGTAGGAACCACAAGGAGCCCTGCATTCTGGGAGTGCAACGCTCTTGGTACAAGATGTGCCTGACTTTTGCAATGTTACCTAGGTGAAAAAAGGCAGTCCTTGAAGTTTGTTTTATATGTGAGTTAAAGGACATATCCTGATCAAAGATAACTCCAAGATTCCTTATGGTGGTGCTGGAGGCCAGGGCAATGCCATCTAGAGAAACTATATCT
>JAVQJF010054196.1:0-78020 GCA_036023855.1 Gadopsis marmoratus | reverse complement strand
GTGTGTGTGTGTGTGTGTGTGTGTGTGTGTGTGTGTGTGTGTGTGTGTGTGTGTGTGTGTGTGTGTGTGTGTGTCCATCTGGAGGGGTCCTTGGGGTCACAGTAATCTGGCACAGCAATCTCGCTTTGTAATCATCTCAGTGCTCAGCAGGTGGTCCGGCAGAAGACTGGGGAGAAAAGTTTCTGCACATTTTCTCTGAGCCTTGCAGCAAAAGCCATTCTGCTATATAGAACTATGGGCATATACACCGAACATTACACATGTAAGCATGCTTTATATGCCTCCTTGTGAAACCAAACTCAACTTAAACTTACTGCATGTGTGTTTAAAGACAGATGGAGTAAATCAAAATCTTAACCAGGTTAAACAGGAGAGTATCGTGCATATCTAAAGATAGATGAGCCATTTTCACATAACATTACCATGACACATTCCCCACGGCTGGTCTACATGTGGAAAGTGCCAACAGTGGCAAAGGGACAGCTCAGCCAGCTCAGGAAATACAACAGGAGGTGCATGTAAGCAGGGACAACCAGCACCATTATGGCATGTGGTACAACAGTGTGTCTTCACTACATCAGAAAACATATTTCCCGATAGCTGTTTACCTCTGGGACGAAAGCTCCTTATTCTCCTGTAATGGAAGGTGACAGATAACAGAGCAGAGAGAATAATGATATATATTCTACCCCAGGTTCTTCTTTTTATTTAGCAGTGGAAGGTCTTAGTAAAGCCATTTCAGGAGATCTAGGCCTTATCAAGCCACCACACACAGGGATAATGAACTTGTCCTATCCTGGTACATTATATACATGTCAGTGTGTGTGTGTGTGTGTGTGTGTTCTGTTTTAACTGAAGAGGACAGCCCGCGCTGTTATATAGTGATGAAGAGCGCTTGGTTATCTCTACCTGGCACCCTTATCACATCTGCACATGTGACACCTTTCAATAACCCTCAGTCCCCACCTTTCTCTCCTCTGCTCTCTAAAAGTGGGGGACGGAGAGATAAAAAGTGTGTGTTTGTGTGTGTGTGTGCACGCATTTGTGGGGCAGTTAGTGGGGTAGAACGAAAAATGATGCGCCTGAAATAGAGAGAGGAGGGGAGAGAAAGAGAAAGTGATGACACAGTATCCGGAGGGACGAGGTACTGTTGCACTTAAATCAGTTAAAAGGGTGCACCAGCAACAAAATCATACAACAGCATATCTCAAAATCAGAGTAATTCAATTCAATTCAGTTCAATTTTATTTATATAGCGCTATATCATAACAGAGTTATTTCATTGCAATTGTTAATATAGAGCAAGTCTAGACAAACTCTATATGTAAAGACTCAATGTACAGACCCAACAATAAGAAGAGGCAGTGGCAGTAAAGTTGCTATAACAGCTGCATCTCATAGTATAAACAAGTTCTGGGTGTTTCTTACGTCTAGCCAATGCCATACTGCCACCGCATACTATATATAAAAATACATAGCAAAAATATAATAGAAAACACAGTATATTTATCTCTTGTTCGTTCTTTTTATCCCCTACATTAATCTAATGCCATGAAACAGTCCCATGAAACAGTCTTAAACAAACTGAGAATATGAATGCAAATGGTAAAGTTACAACCCCAACTATCCATCCATCTTATTGTAGTTGCGCGCACACACACAACTGCCCTGTGCAATGACCAAAATTATGACCAGAATTTCAGGTGCACTCACTTTTGGTTTACCCTCTGTAACTTTGCTGTAGCATTTTCACAGTGTTCCCACATAGTAACAATAACCTTTGTGAGTATAATATTTTCTTACTCTATAGGAATGATGGCCAAAACTATAAACAGAAAATCCAAGTTATAATAAACTTTAAAGGACCCTTAAAGTAAAATCTAAATGCAGGAACGTTACTTTTACTGTGCGGCAGTATTGCTACTTTTGCTTACAGTTGGTAAAGGATCTGATTACTTCTTCCATCACTGTAGTAGAGGAAAAGAGCATGAGAGATGGGGCCGAGAGAAAGAAAAAAGAGTGAGAGAGACAGAGAGACAGAGAGAGAGAGAGAGAGAAATGTAGGAGCAGGAAGTCGAGGGCTATCAGGAGTGTGAATGGGCAGAGTGTAGAGCAGAGAGCCAGTTCTCTTGGCCAGTCTCCAGTGGGGATAGTGGGTGTCCCTGTGCCAGCTGGCAGCCCGTCTATCCCATCTGTGGAGCCTAGGAGAGTGTGCAGTAATCTCCTGGAGACAGCGACTCAGCCCAGGCCAGATTTAAAGGGATATGGCCAGCTGGCCAGGCATGGACAGGTCTGTACCAGGGAGAGAAAGGAAGGGCAGGAGAAGGCCACAAAGAAGGGAGGGGAAGAGTGAGTGAGTCGTGATGAAGCAGGTCAGGTGTAATGGCGAGGATGATAGGGGAGCTGAGGATTGGTGGTCAGGGAGCAATAAAGAGCACTGATAAGAATGATTATAGTCCAGCTGCCAGCAAATAATGGGCTAGGCTGGATGTAATGTCCCTGTCTTTGACTGTGAAAACTACAATGGTCAATGGTGCTGTGGTAATGTGACTAACATGTACCTGTGTCAATCCTGGCTTATGTAAGGCTATATCTCACCGCTCTGTGTCACAAAACTAATGAAGCTAATTGAAGAGAGTGCTCTGTGCTTACTCACTCAAAAGAAATAACACAAGCTGTAGGCCAAGTAGCTCTGCTTAGCTCTTGGTTTACTCCTCTCTGTGATTGTTGCAGATGGTAATCAGAGCCCAGCTGGCCTGTCGGCTGCAGCTTAAGGCCTGCATTTCAAAATAATATCAATCTTAGCGAGACATTTAATCCAGTATTTAACATTATTTTTAATGGGAAAATTCCAAGTAAATTCAATTGATTTCAAGAATTTCTTTAAATCCTTTTTAGCCTTGTTTTTCTTACTTACACCTTTTTAAAGAATATTACAATTTTGTGACTGAATACCAGCATCAGCGACTTCTTAGACTGACTTTTTCTTGCAGTGTGGGTGCCAGGTGAGGGAAGGAGAATGTTAAGAGGGAGACAGAAAGGGATTCAAGTGTACAGCTGGGGCCTGACTCCATATGTTAACATGCAAGTACAAAAACACTGCCCGCAATGATGCTTAAAACACACACACAAACACTATTGCTGCACTCAAAGAAAGTAGTCATACATGCACATCTAGGCACAATCATGTCTGAAAGATATGTGGGAACAGTATCATGTACACAGGCATACACAGGTGTGCTCAACTCACAGACACTCTCAAACAAATGAAGAGACACACATGCTGGTGGCAATCGCAGAAGAATAAGCGAAGCCATATAAATCCCCAGATGTGCAGGAAGACAGGGGGATGATGAGAAAGAGGGGATTGGGGAGGAGGAGTGGAGAGCCTGGAAGGAGGGGGGGGTGATAGAGGGAGGAGGGAGGGAGGTGTGTGGTGAGGACGACTGTTTACTACTGTTTAAAAGGCAGTGAGTGCTGTGTGCAGATTAATAAACAGGAGGTAATAGCAGAAGGACTCTATATTTATTTTTTATCTTAAATGTTGCTTGTTTGTCGGGCTGGATGAATATTGACTGTGAAATTGGGATCAGGGGCGACACATGCCAGTGCTCGGCCTTATCTCTGGGATGCAGGCAGGCCTTGGGCCGTTATCGCCGTGCCACAGTGGCGTGCCGGCACTCCAGCACTCTCTAAGCCGCCACATTCCCTTTGTATCTGCCTGGAGAAGCCTGTTTACCTTTCACTGGCTTGATATTCCTATTAGAGCCGCTGACTATTTACTCACTGCCTCCTCCTCCTGTACCTCCACCGGGCACTGTGCTGTCTCTCATCTCTTTCTGTTTTCCTCTCTGCTTGGCTATGCCTATCTAGGTCTTTTTTTACTGTTTGTCTCCTTAATGTATATCTTTTTGTCCTGCTTCTGCCTCTGACCTTCACCATGACATAAAGTGCTGGACGCAGCTTTGCCTACCATGAAGTAGATAGCTAAGCACTACGGGAGTACATTTATACAGATATTACATACATAATGAGATGGATTGCTTGACTCCATGCACAGTAGGAGACAGTGGTGAAACTTTGGTCACGTGCTGAAACAGTAAAATGTGTGACATTGCATTTCATGTCCCATCTCATACCAGCAATGAACATTTGTTTCTTTTAAGCATAACAGAGAAATGTTTCTAACCTCGACCAAGTAAGTTTTGTTGCCTACACGTAACCAAACCTCCACCATGTGTCAGATTAGCCACATTAAAAACAATACATGTCCTTTTAGGAATGGACTTTTGTGTCATTTTTAAAGTATAGGTACGAGAGCTTGCTGCATGGTATAATATCAAAACTCTACTGAGACAGATCTGAGATCTAGTTGTCATCCTGCCTCTGCCTTCTGGTGATGGAAGAGTCCATGCAAAGCACCACCTTTGATGCATCCAACTACCACCTTCAAGCTGCCTGTCATGGGAGTGCAAAGTTAGGGAGGGAGGCAGGGAGCTAAGTCCAGGTCCGGATGCACAGGGAACATACAAAGGCAAGACAGGAACACGGAAACCAAACACAGGGCAAGTAGTCCAGGCAGTACAACAAACAGTGGCTTAAACAGGGTTACAAACAGAAAGAATCGTCTTCAACAAAGACAGGAAGTAAACTAGAACATACACACAAGAGGATAGACTACCAAAATAAAACAGGAAATGAACCAATAGCATACAATGGGATGTTACACTGCCATCTTATATAAGTTACAAAAAAACTGAATCACCCACATAAACAAACTTACTTTGATATATTTTTATCTTGCTTAGACACACATACAAACAAAACTAATGACAAAACTGAGTACTTTCACATGGAATGCGAATATTGTGCGGCAAAGTAGCAAATACATTTTTTTATCCTTACAAAGTCGATTTTTCTCATCATCCTATAATATGACAAAGGACACAAAAACTACAGAAACAGTGATTTTTAAGGACAACGTGTGGAGTAGCATTGCCGGATGCAGGATAGTGAGTAGCTTATGTAGCTGTGTAGATGTAAAGTCATGTTGTTTATTCTTCATGTCTCCAGTGTCTAAAGGCCTTTATTCTGGTGTTCACTCTGGATCCAGTTCAGTCAAAATCTGCCATTTATAGCAAATGGTTATATTGCACAGTTATATTTGGTAGAAATTACTCTGCATGTAATAAATTACATTAGCATGTAATGAGGAAGCTGGGGTGGTGACGGGAGCTGCTGCATCACATAGGTTTGCCAAGAAGGTATAAACAGTAAAAAAGTTATAAGCAGCCATGTACAGCTGTGTGAATATAATTAAATCGTACTAGTCAGCTGTAGCTGAGCAGTGGATGAATTAGCCACTGATGGTGAAGTATGATTCAAGGAGCTGATACCAATCAGCTAATACAAACACGACTTCAGTGCTCTATCAGATATACCGCTATCCTCCATACCTTCAACAGGGACAACTTGATTTCAATTCTAAATCTAAAATTTTCTTTTAACATTCTCACAAATGGTGTTCAACTTGGGCAGGCTCTGCTGGGCGCTTAGCCTTACATGTACAACAGTTTGGGAACACCTGTTTGAGAGCACTCAGAACTTTCTTGGAAAAGCATTTTAACAAACAAGTGCTACCTCAGGCAATCAAGATTGTAAGAGAAATCATATTACAAAAATGTTACCAGCAAAAGGCACCAGATGTGGTGTAAGCCCCACAGGGATGGTTCCCTTAAACAAGTTACTCTTTCTCCAACTACCGTACCTTACTATTACCAGGCAGCTGTGTACACCAGCTTCCATCGCAACCTGCAGGCAAATACAACTAAAACAGAAAGGACCTGGGTTTGGCAGCCAATCAGTCAGTTAGAGCTTTCAGACAATTAACTTTCACACCCGTGACAGGAATATCAGTGTATGTCACACAATGTTTATGTGTGACATTCAACAGTCTCCTCCCCTCACCTCTCTGCTCCTCTCCTAAGGGAAGGACACTCAGATTCCTCCAGTGATGACTGCCTCTTCTCTGACTGCATTTTTCATGGCAGTTTTTTTGTTTTATCTCTCTCCTCCATGCAGGGTACACCGAGGGGCTTGAGGCGCACTGTGCCACATGCCATGCCACGAGGTGGGATAAGGAGCAAACAAACATACGGGCAACGCTTAGCAACCCCGATCACAGTGTCTGCCAGGGTCCTGATAAGCTGACAGGCAGGAGAGGACAGCAAGAGGTGGAAGGAGTGGGTTGTGGTTGTGGGGATGTAAGGCTGTTGACATTGGAGGGTCCTTTCCCTCTCTCAACATTAATGGTCATGAATATCACAACAGCCCCAAATAATTATTTTCTAAACAAAGGTCCCGAAGAACACAGATGCAAATTAATGTGTCTCTGTGTGACACACAGTCTCAGAGGAAAGTGCATGTTTAAGTTGTTTCAGATTGAACGATAAGCAAATTGTCACCACGCTTTATTTGCACGGATGTGACCATGGATGTGTTTTTCATTCATTCATTCATTATCCATACTGCTTATCCCGAAGGGTCGCAGGGGGGCTGGAGCCAATCCCAGCTAACACTGGGCGAGAGGCAGGGTAACATGTTAGCTGACATAAGCAGTAGCTGGCTAACAACATGTACCGACGCGCACCACGTGTTTTGCCTGTGTGTGTTTGTGAAGGCAGCTTAAATCTGGCCTGATCTCAAAACATGTGAGGAATTCGAGTTATTTTCCTCTTGTCTCTTTATGCTCATGAAGTGTAAACAAACATAGCTACTGTATGTGGGATTGTTTTACTTTAGTTGTTCTACTTTGACAGTTCTGGTCATCTCAGTTTGCGCCACTTGGACTGAACCCGCAACACACATCTTTGATCAAAGCACAGGGAGTAGTGAGAGAGAAATCATTTGTTGTTGAGTCTAGGGAAATGGATTAACACTGAGCCTTGCAGCTGTAACAGTTACTTACAGGCCTCAACATATAGTGAGAGCCATTGGTTGCTGCGGTCCTAAACTGCACCTCATTGAGCTTGACTCATCTCCCGTGGTGTTGCCTCCCTTGACTGAGTGGCCAGCCAGACACCTTCTTGTGTTGCCAACCACCCACTGATGGCTCACAGCTCAGAGTTGGTTTCAGTTCATTTAGGTTAACATATAACCACAGACACAAAACCAAAATATTTCAGGAATGAGGGTTATTATTGATTGTCCATCACGTTTCCAACAAAACAGTTCACGCTGACTCTCTTGCGTCTGTGTTTTCATCCTCCTTCTCTTTTGCCATCAATTTTCTAAATATCTGGTGAATTATAAGTAACATGAAGTTACTCAATAAGATTAGGGTTAGGTTTTGATCCCCTGAGTGTGACAAAATAAAAAACTACTATTTAAAATATGGTGTCAATGCAACAGTTTGGTGATACGTTTTGGTTGCCAGATTCCAATGTATAATCTAAACCACAAACTCGTCCTCTATATTTTACCGCCATGTTTACCTGAATGTAGCCTCAATGCAGTATGCCAGCTGTATATACACCACATTATCCCAGAGTGATAAACATCATGTCATGTACCCCTCTGAGATATTACAGTATATGTTAATGTTTTATGTTTTGGATCCTCCATGACCCAAAAGTGTATTTTATCTCACTGCCTAACTATCTGAGCATCTGCCTGTCTTTTGATGGTTGGTCAATCCATCTGTCTGCTGATTAGTACACATCTGTCTGTCTATCCATCTGCCAGCTTTTGGAGCCAACGTGTGGAGCACGTGAGCTACATTCCTGTCCCGTTGTACAGCAGCGGAAAGAGAGGACAGAGAAGGATGAAGACAGTGAGGCAGAAAGTAAAGTTGTTTGTATGTTTAACAGAAATAATCAAAGAGGACAGACTACTAACCTGCCAGTACATACGCACAAACACACACACACTGTTGTTGTTGTTCATGTGGCCTGACATTTTATTTAGCTGTTATCTGATAAAATATGGATTCTGACAGGCATTGATTTAATATCATTAATAAATAATTACCGTTTTTCACTAATCGAATCCAATCTGGATTCTCCAAGTATTAATTTATGACGTTTCTATGAGGTGACTCTCAGTCACAGGTGAGCTGTGTGGGACACTAATGGATTACTGAGTAACATCTTACAATAATGCGATTACTTTTTCTGTAACAAACTGAGTAGGGAATTACATTTGGAAAATCAGCAATAACATTAGCCTGCAGTTCACAGTCAGATACAGATATACTGTCTTCAAGAAAGAAATCAGGTTACTGAGAGAAATACAGCAAAACACGGAAAGAAATTACTCGCCGTGTTTTTTTCCAAGAAAAACAAATGAGAAGAATTTCATTGGTAAGTCAGTGTAGACAGACTGCTCCTGCCGAACTGAATAACGGTAGCCTAGCCAAAGCTTGCTAGCTACAGGTAGCTACTTACTGTAGACTCATTCGGCTCGGACAGAGCAGTAATTATTAACATTATGGTGAGCTACCACTATGACTAGCTAATTAGCTCTTATTTAGATATTATTAAAACTGTAATATTTGTTAGCTAGCTAGACTAAAATTAAAACTTAACATGTTATTCATTAAAACTAACACCAGTTGTGTAGTTATTTATAATAAAGCCATCATAAATCTCATGACACAGGCAGCTATTGATTACGAACCAAAAATGTTAATACTGTTAATATAGGCAAAGGATGAAGGTGGAAACTAGAATCTGCACAATTTAGTATAGAGCAGCAGAATATGATAGTACATTTAATAACACATTTTAGGACATTATTTTACCACCTTTGATGGAGCTGGATTGAGGATTGAACAAGACAAAAGACCATGAATATCCGTACAAAATGTTATGGCAATCCATCCAATAGATGTTGAGATAATGACATTTTTAATGTTTATTAATAGTTATAGTTAGTAAGTGGCCGAAGACTGAAGTGAATGTAGAATACTGTGGTTGTCAATGTCTGAACATGTATCTGTATCTTGTCATACTACGCAGACCCCAACCATATGGTCCCCAATATGATTAAACAAAGCATAGAAAGTATTTGCAAATACTATTTGACCCAGGTCTGTTTACAGATCAGTGAACCTTAATTGGCGCTGTCAGCCCATGCTCACTTCCAGGCTATCCATTTCAATACTGAGACAATAACAACATTATGGCTCAATAGCTCATATTCCTATGTGGCAATAATATCTACATTCCTCCTCCTCTCAGTGCAAATCAATGGAGTAAGATGGCCTTTGGTTTCATTTTTCATCTTTAATATTGATTGCTGTTCTACTTCGGAGTGCACTGTCAGTCCAATTACGGAGAATTTAATTGATTTTTCTTCACAAGCTGGGTTAGATTGGATTGGTTTATGCAAAGCAGATCAAACAGAAGTACTCCCTGGACTCCCTTCTATGTTTAAAATACAGCACTAATGAGCAGGAGCGCCCTGACACTTTCTACACCCCATTCTCCCCCAGTTTCTCTCTCTCAGCACAAAGTGACACACATGTGAACACACGCAATATTCAATGTAATGTGTGGCAGTAGTAATTATTGTAAGAAACCATTTAGATGATTCCAACAATGGTACACGAATAGTCATCTTCAGTATACTTCAATTACTAAGAATTATTGTGCTCAAAAGAGGAAATGGCTCCAAACCATCCACTGTTGTATTCCCCCCCGAGAGTGTTGAAACTTAGGCAAAGAGTTGATAATTCATACAATTATATGTAATGAATAAAGCAGGTGTCTCTTCATTTGAAAATTCCACAATGACCTTTACAGGAAGCCTCCTCTCATGAAATATACATGACCCTGAACACAATATGTCAGACAGCTAGACAAGGCTAATTAGCTGCAGGTATATTCTGACGGCCTCGCTCTCTTTTTTGCCCTCTCTGGCACACACACACACACACACACACACACACACACACACACACCTTGGTCAAAGTGCTTGGTTCTTCTGCACCAACTGACACTGTCTCACAGGTCTGGGAGTGTTGACTTCACCACATTTTACAGTGTTTGGTGTTTTTTGGTTGCTGGCTTGCTCTCAGTTTTCTACTAAACTGCCTCAAATGTCCACCTAAACAAGACATTTATTCTGATATTTAGCTATGAAGACTAAATATTTGACCAATGGAGTGTCATAGTGAAGTTTCAAATTGTTTCAGGAGTTTTCTTGAACTGTGTCAGTATCATGAGCCACAAGAAGCTTGGTTTTAAAAATGCTATACAAACTAAGTGGTACTGGCAGGACGTGGTGAGAAGATAAGGTTTTGATCAGTAAATGAAGACATGGCCAAGAAATTGTATTGAACATTACACATTAATTTACACGATGTAGCATATTAATGAGTCTGAGACGAGCCGTTTCCCCCATTTCCTGTCTTTATGTTAAGCTAAGCTAGCCAGCTGCTGGCTCGAGTTTCATATTTAACACACAGATAATAAAGTGGTTTCAATCATCTCATCCAGTTATCTGCAAGAAAGTATATATATAAGACTCTAAACTATTGCTTTAAATACTGAGTGAGATACTACAAATACTAATACTAATATCAGTGCTTTATAGTCACAATGGGAGACTCCTCACTTCATTTCCCATGTAATGATTATATGCTGGAGGGCAGTGGGCTGGTGTTTAATGTAGGCATGTGTTAGTGTGTCTGTTTTGTTATTTGGTTGTCATAGAGCATTGGAAACATGTTGTCTTATAGCAGTCTATCACTTGTCTCCTCACTTAAATCTCTACTTTCACATTCCTGGAGGCTTGTATTGGAGCTAACACCCCTCCTGCACCTTTGCACAGCCTGCAAGTGTATGTGTGTGTCAGTGTGTATAGTGTGGATGGTGCTGTCTTCTATGTCTCTGGGTGCTCCCTTGCTGAGCTGTCATCACTCCGTGGCACCGGGTACACAGCACAGCTGCAGGGGAACCACTCTGCAGGGAACCTTCGTTTCCATCTGTCTCCAATTCACAGTGGCACCTATTTAGAGCAGCTCAGCGGCTGTGCATGCCACGAGCCACAAGAGAGGGGAGGGGTCGGTTTTAAGGGGGTCAAGTGAGGTGGGCATCAATAGATGTGTGAGTTTAGGGCAATAGGATTATGAGGTTATATTTGACAGAGGCGTAACAAGCCTGTCATATATGACTTAATCATATTAATAAATCAGCTTCAATGCAACATGCTGCAGATTTCATTTCATTTATGACGTTATAAGTTAGTCATCAAGTGTCAGATTTCTTTTTCCAGTGAGGCATGAAGGAAAGCTGACAAAAGAAAAACACAACCCAAACACATTTTGTTCATACTTTTCTGCAGTCAAGCAGCCAGTAGAGTCTAATAACATTAATATTAAGATTTAAAAACACAGTAACAGTAACAGTTTTAAACATTATTGTTGTCTTTGTCAGATGACCTACCAGTGCATCAGTCCCTACACTATATAGATGGACATTTTATGAATTTTATGAAGAATAATATGGCACTGTAAATTGCTTGATTTGCCATATTTGATATTCCTTTTATCAATATGATTTTAAAGTTTGAATGAACATATTTTTGGGATTGGTTGGGCTTTAAGTACACTTACATGCCATAAATAGATAAATATATTTTTAAACAATATCACCAGTAACTCTATCATTCCATACCTACTGTATATCACAGTGTCACAGTGAGCATGCCGTATATGAGCATCTGCATTTGTGTCCATGCATAGTTATGTGTGTACATTTGTGCATGTGTGTGTGTACACTGTGAATTCCTGCGTCTGTGTCTGTGCAAGTATGGAAACGGGCTTAATTTAGCAGGTGTGCTTTGACAGTTCTTGAATGAGTGCCAAGTCGTACTGTACGAAGTATAAGAGAGAGAAGGTGCGTGGAGCTCGACTGTGACAGATGGGGATGGTTTAAGTTCTGTTAAGATCTGGAGGTTTCTCTGACGCGGGCTGCACCAAACAGGTGTGTATTCTTAAAAACACCACAGAGAGAGAAGGTGAACAAGCCTCGACTGACTTATTTGTCTGGTAGTGGTGTTTCTACTGAACGAAGGAGGCTGCCAGTGTATTTTTTTTCCTATGTATGTGCGTCCAAACCCGTTGCAGTTACTTTTTTTGGAAGAGACACTGCCCTGGGGTGTTACCATTAATCCTGTCTCATTGTGGGAAAATGGAGACAAATACCAACACCAGTCACAGCCATATTCTTTGGTGAAGTCTCCCATGAACTGTTGTTGAAGTTTACAAAGAAGCTAGTTAAGTGAGGCTGTAGTATAAAACGTTTTTAAAACGTCTGTTTCCAATTTATCACTGAAACTGTCAGTTCTTTGGACTGCAACATCATTATATTCTGCACCATCCGAACAGAAACATAATGAGTTACGGCTCCATGTGTGGAAACAGCTCTTACATCTATGTCCTCTTGTCATATAGTCTCAAGATAATTGTTCTAAATGTTTCTGAGATTTGGCGAATTGGTTTACTTAGGTAATAGTAGGTAAACATTTGTGAGGTTGCGACTGTTTTAAAAGGTAAATCGCCTTCACAACTATAGAAGGCACTGTTTCAGGTTTCAAGCTATTCCATAGTTGTGTTTTCTGAGGTTTGTACAGCCTGTAAATGTGTGCTGTCAATGAAAATGTGCAAGCAATTTTCTTCAGCTTTATTAGAAGCAAAACCTTTCAGAAGCGTTCAGTGTTGTACAACACTGTAGTATGTGTTGGCTCAATGTGCTCTGAGGACGGCTGCAGAGTTGAAAAGTTCAGCCCGTTAGTGGTGGCCAGGTGTCTCACAGGCGGACAAGACGCTTCGCCATATGGTTGCTTCTTCGCACCAGATGCCAGCCGTCCCGACCACTGACTTTCACATGCTTTACTTTTGCCGTACAAGGTGAAAAGTTTCATCTTGTCTAAACCCTGACCAACATGCTGAAAGACCTCTGCGTGTGTTTACATTCAAAAAGGAGAGAAACTTGTTTCATCAATGTTAGGAAATTGTACTGGTGTGACAATAAGACAACTATTAAGCCAGCTAGAAAACAAGAAATACATGTCATGCATTTCCTCTGGATTTCTGATGTACCAACAAAGTTGCAGATTATTTTGCTTCTCTCCTGCATACTAATTGGAGTTTTAAAGAGGTAATGAAGTCCTGGTGTGTCCTCCTGCTGGGTTTGTATTTGGCGAGGGGTGCCTGTGTGTCGCTGATAGAGGGATCTCTCTGACACGGCTGCTCTGGCCCGCCACATCTGGGAGCCGGCAGCGGCAGCCGCTGTGAGGGGGAGATAAGACAGGGCTAGCTGCTCGCCTGTAACACACGTTTTGCTCCCCTCTGCCCTGTTCTCCTCTCCTCCCCTGCTCCTCTCTCCACCCATCCCTCCCTCTCGTCATCCCCCTGACCTTATCTCAGGGGAGAAGGCACCACTGGGTCGCTACTGTGATAGCACCTGCCAGAACCAGAGCTGGCCTCTGGTGATTATGGGGGAATCATTATCTCTCTCTCCCCAAAAACTCATTTTATACCTGCCAACATCTGAGGGGAGGGGGGCAAAGGAGCAAAGGCTTCTATAACAGGTAACACAGAGAAAATTGTGTGTGTGTGTGTGTGTGTGTGAGTGTGCGCGCGTGTGTGTGTGTGTGTATCAGGAGGGTGGGTTGGATTACATACTATAGGCAAAAATACTTGCAGCATAACATATTACTTTTTTGCCATGTGGGATTTGAATTTGATATAAATGTGATGAGATCAAGATTATATGTGATGATGGCTGCTCATCTGTTTTCAACCTGTTACTGCATTATGCTTATGTACATGCTGTATAACCTCCCATAAGGGCAAAATGGGTGATGGGTTATGGAGGGGTTTCATCATCTACATAAACTAGACTCCAGGTTTGCTTAGTGAAGGTAAACTACCTCTCATTAGATCGGATGTTGCCGGAAAATATACATTATTGTGCTTGATGCCATGTTGGATATAAGTGAAAGAAGGTTTTAAAAATGTTTTAGTATGGGGCTTAGCATGCGGTCGATCACTTCATTCCCATATCTGTAGCTTTTACTCACCATTCTTGGCTCCCTTTGATTAGTATAGCTACGCCTCTTTGCTCTCTGTGTTCATATTTTTTTCCTCTTCCCACAATGATTTAAATTTCAGTTTTATTTATATAGAGCCAAATCATAACAGAAGTTATCTCAGGGCACTTTTCATATAAAGCAGGTCTAGACCATACTATTTCTAATATTATCTAATCAGAGTCAAATCCCTCTCAACCAATCAAGTGAAACTTTTTGTTCTCAATGAAAGAGTCAGTGTGCCATACATTTTTTTTTTACACCTTTTCTGACTTACCCCATTGTCTGCTTCTGTATCTTGTTCTATGTTTCCAAAATCTGTGATGAACATCCACTCTCCACCTACCCTACCACCTTTTATGTTCGCAAGGCAGTTCATAACCAGCAATAAGCCTATGTTGTTTCATTTTGCTGACTTCTATTTTTACAGGGCTCTTCCACTTAACCCATAAAGAGACCATGCCAAAACTGAATCAGTTGTTCTGGGAATTCAAATCCTAAATAAAATGTAAGTTTGCAAAATTGATTTCACTGTTATTCATATTATATCATATGTGAGTGTCTTCTGCATGACATTGGTTTAGCCACTGAATATAAACAAAAACACCTACATTTAATTTACTGTATACACTGTGGCTTTATAGAGAATGTAAATGTGGGAACTGTCATTGGTTTAGCCATCGAAAATAAAAAACACCTAAATTCCATGCGTTGTTTTTACTGTGGCTTTATAGAGATATCAGTTCCCCCCCTCTCTCTCTTGCACACACACGCCCAAAGACAGAAAGCTACATGAGTTCCTCTCACTTCCTCTCTGCTGATGACCATATGTGTGTTGGTTTCACCCAAGCACTGGCACATCTGTGTGCTCACATCCCCTCTCACTTCTGCCGGTGTGTGTGTGTGTGTGTGTGTATGGCAGTGAGAAGTATTGCTGTCATGCAAACAGGCCAGTCCTTCTGCATTAAGGATAAATGAGTCCTGGGGGTCAGAGTTCAAGGAGGTGATGGCTACAATGTTGCTAGAGTTTCACCTAAGAGCCCCTTTCAGCTGTCCGAGCTTTGTGAGGTTTACTTTGGCATCTTTGATTCTAAATGTGAGCCAGCAATGTTTGAGCATATGTCTTTTCTCAAAACAGGCCTTTCCCTCTGTGCCTTTCCTCTAATTAGAGGATTAGAGGTGAATGCTCACTGTCGCCCACATGGTGTGGTGTAGTGGGGAAATGAATGGAAGTCCAAGTGCCAAATCACATTTAAAAAGTTTAAATGATATGATCTTTGACTAAACTGACCACAGAAATTCCCAATTGGTCACCATCTATGAAGCATACATACCTACAAACACCAAGGTAACACTACAAAATAAGCCCTTTTGAATGTTTCTCTTTTTTTGTGGTGTTGCAAGAGATATTTCATAGAATTGGCTACTGTACATTTCACATCTTATCATCATCATGCATTTTTAAATGTGTTACCGCTGATAAGAAACACAATTCCTTATTAGAAAGACACTGATGTACGTGTCTTCATGTCAAAGAAACTATCATGACCCCCAGTCTATTTCATTTGAACGATTTTCATGGGAATGACCTCTTTGTTTATCTGGAACGCATGAAGTAAACATGGAGTTGGTAATACGAGCTGTCTACGTCTGGTAAAAAAAGCAAAACTGTGGTATGACTTATTGGTGAAATTATTCTTGGAATTATGTTTGAATGAATGAGACATGAAAGAGTGATTTTCAATTCTATGTAGCTTTTGGGCTCTTTTAGCCAGTTGTTTTGAATTTTTAGCTTGCATGTACTATAGACTGAAAGGTGGAGTTTCACAGTTCTCATCATTCACACCATATAAAACCATACGTAGCTGTTTCTAATCCATCCAACACAAAATGACGGAGAGATGGTGAAGCTGGTGAAGAACGTCAATCATCTAACAAGTAGTTGGTGGAGCATAGCAGGGCTAAAGGGCTAGTGAATACTGGACTTACATTTGTGGCCATAAACGTGACACCAGTGGAAACAGTGCAATGGGGATTTTTTTCAATCCCCTTCCTACCAGCTTCCAGGATTAGGGGAATCACAGGGGAAACTCCAAATTCTCCTTTAAACTGACAAATTTGGTGCACATAGTTTAATGCAAGGGTAGATGTCAATGCATATGTTAATGTAGGATGTATGCTATATGAGGAGTATATGTTGAAAAAATATGTGGATGATGAAAATATTGGGGGTGCAGTTATCCTAACAGTATAAATCAACATTTCTACAAAAATCAGTTAATTTCCATGGAATTTCTGTGATTTGCTTTCGCGTTAAGGTTTGGTGACACAATTATCATATATTATTTTTGTTCATGATACCCCCATGGCTGTGCTTCCTGTTGCATTTTACTGTGAACTATTATGGACACAAAAAACGTCAAAGACAGAAAATTAACAACACAAAGATGCATGCTGGCAAAAAGCTGATTGAAACAATTCAAGACAACATGGTAGAGAATTCCTAAAATTGAGGCAATTAGTTTGACGTTAGGAAAGACAAGTTACACTCACATAAACCCTAAGGATGAGAAGATGGATGTACAAGAAGGATGCATTTTGAATATGGGACAACAGAAAATGTCATTATGGCCACTGAGCAAGGTGCACAGAAGCAAAGGACCCTGGGAAGGAGCGAAGGGGGGTAACTTAACTTAGAACAGAGGATGCGAGGAAGGGGGGAGTGGCTGCTGGCTGCACACACAGCTGGTTCCTGGTAGAGGAAGCCCAGATGGAGGCCCAGGTCCTGCTGCCTGCTGCTGTCTGCTGCTATCACTGCAGCCAGCACTGCTGCCTGGCCTCCCCAGGGGCTGCAGCCCTGCAACACGCAGGAACACACACAAACTGTAACATACTAACACACACTTCTCTTTTGAGCTGCAGTGGCAGGCAGGGCAGGAGGAGGGTTCATATGAGAGCACAGCCCCTCAGCCAGAGCCGCGAGACATGCTGACCTGCCACTGACATACACACACTCTCACACACACTCTGCTGGAAGGGAACGAAGCGATATCGAGAGAACCAGATGAATGGAAACGAAGAAAGGAAGGTAGATAGATCATCTAAAGCGGACAGATAAAGAGACTGAAGACACAGACTGTTAGTTGTAGGTGTTAACATACAACTATCTAATTTTTCTAACCCAAAGTTACGTGCAAATATGCAGCAAAGAAAAAATAGCAGAGGATTCCAGGAATAATATGCCAAGGATCAAAGTCTTTGATGAGGAGGTGAAAGGAAGAAGAGGAAGCATTTTTACCTGTTTGGAGATTTAAATGAAACTAAGTCCTTGTCCTTGCATGGCAGTTCAGTGGGTCATACAATGATCTACTGGGGCCCCAAAGGCAAACTGTCTGAATATTATAAGGGAAAACATACAAAACTTCAAGGGCATGTAAAAGAGAAGGTCAAGCAGGAAAGCCTTGGTGCCTTTTGGAGCTCATAGAGATTTTTTGTGTCGATTGCTGTGTGTCTGTTTTTGCTACACTGCTTGGACCTGCCAATGTGCGTTCAGTATCCTACACTAACAGTGTGTCACCTAACTTTGAAGCCCCTTACCACACAAAGAAATTGGAAAGCTGAGCTGGCGATTTGAAGGTTTGAACATGTCTGCTGAGGTTCATTTGGAGCGCCAGAAGAAGGCCAACCTGAGAGCTGGGACTTCCTCTGCTCCAGCATTTGACCCACGCATCCCGACGGTCACACTGATCAGCCACAGAGAGCTGAGGGATAAACACACTGCCCACCGACTGCAGCCTGGAAGCCTTGATCCAAACCTGGCAACCAGCAGCCACTACAGATGTAGTGAAGGTAGGAGCTTGTCATCTTAAAGAACCTGTTTTATGAAATCCTTTGGCGCTGTGTTGCCGTGATGAGTGATGGAGGGTCCCGCAGCTGCTCATTAAGTTGGAGTGATTGACGGATAATCAGTTTGTGTTGACTTAGCGCCGCTTCCTACAAGGACAATGTGAGGTTTCTTCATGGTGCTAGTAGACCAGTTATTTGATTTGGTTTCAAGGTCAGAATTACTTCAAACATTACCATCTAAATGATTTTCTACTCCATAGTGATTATGCGTAAAATGATCACATTACTTGAGTTTGTTTTCCACTGCATTTAGCTATTTACTGCATTTGTTTGGCCTTTTATATAAGACAAACTCACTTTAGAGATCCATTTGCAACATAAATAAGGATTAAATTGACCACCAAACACAATAATTCTCAACGGCAACCTCTTATTCTCTTGTGTTATGGTCCTCATATAAGCTGTCAAGCACAAACAAACTTGTCATTGTTAATAAGCCCAGTGGAGCCGATTTGTCCTGTGGCAGTGGAAGGGAAAGGGAAAGAGGTTTTTAGAGCATTGGGTGGGTGGGGGATGTCTTCCTCCGGGCTTCCCCATACAGCTGCAAGGAACAGAACTAGAATCTGGAGTTTCACTGTTTCACTTCATAATACACATGCAGGCCATGAGGGTTAATCATGGGTGAATGACAGATGGGAAAACTTTAAGGGAGCATTTTGCAGACAGAGGAGGGAGACTTGAAAGACATCCAGGAAAAGAGAAGAAGAAAAAGATGTAATTGATTCTTAAATCACTGAAAACACTGAAGTAGTGCCTTTAGGTAAAAATGAAAACCTTCACTTAAACCAGAGAGAGATGCATTAAGAATTAGACATTAAAGGCCCAATTTTATAGACTCTAAATATGTAGAAACTGTAAGCCAGAGCGAGGACTAATACCCAACGGAGTGAATTACCTGCAGCGCCTGCCGTCTCTTGGCAGTAATGAGCTTTGTGAACGTCGCAGAGATAAGGCCTCTATAATTAGGCTTAGTCATAAGCATGCCCCCTGTAATTCTGTGATAAAAACCCAGTAGAACTCCGGTGTCGGTGCTCCAACCTATTCGTCACACACACACACATACACATACGCTGAGGAAATCAAAATGTGCCAATGTGAACTGTAAACACAGCTCTTTGTCTCAAGTAGTTTACCTGATGCAACTGTATGCGTGTGTGTGTGTGTGGGTGTATAGTCCAGCAATATACTCACACTGTATGGAGAAGCAGTAGTGATGTGTGTGTCTGTGCACGTGCATGTTTGTGTGAGTGTGTGTATCTGTGTGTGTGTGTGTAAGGTGTTGTGAGCTGCAGCATAGGCTTCCTGTGAGGGAGCAGATGTCGCAGAGCTCAGGCACAGCTGCGACGGGCGATAACCGCGGTGGCAAGAATATGTCGGCACGCTGGCTCTTCTCCGTGGGTCTTATCAGCCACACACAGCATACAGACACAGACACACACACACACACACACATACACACTCATATAGACACTCTACAATAAGGAACTGCCACCCAGCACTAGCACATCCTCACAGCAGGCCCAGATAGAGGGAGGAAGGCAATGAGAGAGATGGAGGGAGGAAGAAAAGGAGGAAGGACAAAATCAAGGGACTTTGAGGGAAGAGGTGCAGAGAATCCCTATGATGTCTGCTGTATCATAGACTTTATAATTTTGTGCCAATCCTAATCCTCTGTAGCTATGAATAGGCTATACTTTACAGTTCTCTCTCTCAAAAAAAGAAACTTTCATATAACTACATAAATACAAAGATTTGTAGCTTTCCCTATCGCTGATATATCATCAATATTGTTAACTCGAAGGTCACCAACTGTTTGCGTGCACAATTAGTCGTGTAAAATGACTGAATGAAATTAAGATGAAAATGTTTTTGATTCAAGTACCCTTTTCATCTTTGAACTGTTTATTGCTAAGTTCAATCTCCTTACAACCTCACAAAATTGCAAAATCTGACATATTTTGTAAATATGGGGATGGAATGCCAATCATACTGTTTTTCTGATTCAGTGGAAGACTTAATCTAAAGTGGTTTGTCTTGTAGTTTGCCCTGTCACCATAGCAGTTAAACTGACAATGTTATTGCGACCAGAATGACTGACCAGAAATTAGACACATTTTGCAATAACAACTTACAACTTTATTGTATGTCAAAATCTAGCATCCACTTTTTCGCTGATCAAATACTTAGCGATGACATCACTGTATCTCTGGCACAAGCAAATGAATGTGGCACAGATCGTCAGAAAAGATGGATGTTGTTGATTATGATGCAAGAAGAGGAAGAAAAACTGAGTAAATAAGGAATGGAAAGTGAGCGGCAATGTGTGGGAGGACAGGAATGGTGGTAATGAGTGGTGTATGTGTGTGTGTGTGTGTGTGTGTGTGTGTGTGTGTTTGTAAGAGACAGAGAGGGAGGGAGGGAGAGAGAGAGAGAGAGAGAGAGAGAGAGAGAGAGAAGTTACCCTTTCTGTTTCCTCAGCACCAGTTTTGTGGTTTCTATGAGGAACAGATGTTCACAACTTGATACAGTACTCACTATCTCCAGTGCCAGCACCACCAACTGTCTGCACACACACATAAACACGTGCTCTCACACACACACACACACACAAGCGCACACACATACTGTCTCTTGGGAAAGACATACATAGAAGTGACTTTGTCATATGAACTTAGGAGGGCGTATTCCCCTACATACTGAGGACTTTTTACTGTCAGTTTCCCTCTACACTGAAGCTGCGTATCCTGAGTCAACACTCGATATAATTAGGTGTCACTTCCTCCTTTGTCAATTTGCACTTCTGCTGGTCAGCTGTGACCCTACGCTCAGTGCTCTTACTCAGCATGGCCAAAGAAAGCACACAGACGCATGCACTTACTGTACCTGTATGCATGTAGAAGTCCACACACTCAAACCTCCTGCAGATAAACCTAACCAGTCCTAAGAGTGACATACTTTTTGCTTCCTATCTCCAGATTAGTTTTTGGTTGCAGGATTATGAATGCCTATAGAGGAATTTAGGTCAAATGTCACTGCAATTTAACATAATTTTCTATGTTATACTTAATCTCTCAGGAGATGGACCAATACATGAGACAATATTTTGCTTGGCTCAGAAATGAAAGCCTGTAAGTATATTAAGTATTTATGACATGTAAAGGCATTGCATAGGGCCATACTTTGGTATTTACAAAAAAAACCCAAATTGGATAAAAAATCAGAAAAGTACATTTCATATTAAAAAACACACTGAATTAGCTACAGTCATGTCAGAGTGCTCTTATGAGAGTTGTTCTGCAGCAGAGGCAACCCTGGAAGTCAAGAATTTCAAAGGACATTATTCTTTGCAGAGAGCATGGATTGAATTTTGAATCCCCATCGTGTCTGGATGATTCAAACAACCGACACTTTGCTGCTCGATTGCAAACAAAATGTCAGGGGGTCTATGGGTGCAATTTGTAAAAGCAGCATACCAGCGTACGTGCTTGAGTGGGTGGGTCAATGATCCGTATTACAGAAAGACTCTCAGGCTCATCCTCTTTCATAACATTACAGAGCAGCTAGAGAATACAACATACAAAGCGAGAGAACACCATCATCTTAATACGCTATCAGAGAAAGCAGTGTTTAAATTACAAAACCCATACGATGCGTGGTGACTCAAGGGGAAATATCTCAACACAAACCCAAACATCTCTATCAGCGTTTCAATCAGCATATCACAACTCAGTTACTTTTTTTTCTCCCCCCCCTTTTTTTTGATCGAGCGAGATGTACTCTTTCCCCTTTCATAACTGCCTGCAACCTACACTGGTGACTTTAATGGCAGCTAAAATAAGAGTGTGGTCTACTGAAGGTGCATAAAGAGAGGAGAGGATGGGAGAAGAGAGAAGAGCGCAGGAACACAATGGGTCCAGCGTTCCTTTCAGTCGGCTCAGGGCTTTATCGCATTTCAACACACTATCCTGTGACTGCCACTATAGGAAAGGATTTACAATGTGTGAGTGGAGGAAATGCTGCAAACTTCTCTCTTTCTCTCTTGCCTTTGCTGTGACAGACACACACACACACACATATATATAAACAGAGAAATATTAATTTCCATACCAGCACAATGACCAACCGTGGTGCTTGTATTTCAGTGAGTGCTCAACCATCCAGGAGATGCTGTCAACATAACAGTACAGAGCGGGGGGGCTGTGTTTGTGAGGTGACGGAGAGATAGAGGAGTGAAAGAAAGAGGAGACAATGCTGCTTTTGTCATTAATGCCATCAAAGGCACTTCCAGTCGCAGTATTATGGCACGGAGAGTTCATTCCCACCTTGTGTGCATTTCATTGTGCAGTTTATCAGGCCAGCCACATGGAGTGTCAGAGCTAGCCCAGTGACCGCTCAACAAAAGGCCACATTAAGAGGAGTGAGAGGCTGTCGTACAGGGAGGCTGACAGGTTGACTGACGCCGTTGCCATGGAGAATAGCATCCTGTCAATCTTGGAGCTGTCACCTTGACAGGAATCCTTTCTTTGGATGCAACCCCCACTGCCAACCTTTCACTGTCACTCAAGACCACACACACACACACACACCTCTTCCCTTTTCAACATTCTGCACTTGGAACAAACAAGCCACCTACAGTAACATACTAAGGAGGCACACGCACACACAACGCTGCATGTGTACAGAGCCACCTAGGGCCACAACTCTGAAAGAGAGAACAAAAACATAATGAGAGTGAGTTTCATAAACACACCATCCATCTCTTTGACAACCGAACATCCACCATGGTACACTACACACGCTGCCTCCGACAGACCCAGTTTGTAATGGCCTGTGCATCTGTTTATGTGTATAATTTTGCTGTGTGTGTGTGTGTGTTTGACCATGTTTCCAGCAGCAGCTTTACAGTAAATCAGCGTTAGGTAACCTGAAGTTATTCCTTCTCACGGGCCATGCGGGATACTCTTACGTGCCAATCAAAGAGCACTGGGGCTTCCCCCTGCACGCTTGTTCACATTATTTAATCAGTACTGGAGTGTTTTTCAAAAGTCCTCCCGGCTCCATGTGAAGGAAGCGTTTGTGTTCGAGGCTGTCGAGGCTGGTGGGACTGGAGTTAGGGCAGAGCAGCTGTCTGTGTGTACTTTACAAGCTGGTTCTGTTTGTTCTGTAGACGCAGGAGGGGTCAGGAGGGTGTCAGCTTTGTCTTCTGTCCCCCTCCATGGCTATGTGTGTGTGTGTGTGTGTGTGTGTGTGTGTGTTCGTGGGTGTGGGTGTGTGTCCACCAGAGGGAGAGAGAGGGTAGGTGGGGCAGAGGGACTAACAGACCAGCGTGGACAGGTGGAGGATTCTCACTACAGAGGGACCAGATGTACCTGCCTCTTTCCCTGCCTGCCTATCAAACATATTTGTTTACTTATTTTGTGGAAGTACACATTAATAAACACATACTGCACATTTACATCTGCAGAAGTGCTGAAATGATTAGCTGATTACTAAGTTAGGTGACTGACAGAAAATTTACCTGCAACAATTTTAATTAGCAAGTAATTGTTTAGGTCTTTAATAAAGAGAAAATGTCAACACAGTCAGTGGCTTAATTGTTTTAAAAGTGTGGATTTGTTTTATAACATTGTTAATTGATTACCTTTTGGTTTTGGACTGTTGATTAGGCAAACCACGCAAACTAAAGATGCCCTTGCCTCTGCAAATTGGAAACATTGTGATGCGAATGTTTCATTAATTTCTAACATTATATAGACTGACTGATTAACACAGTAGGACAACACTACGCTATTATCAGGTACTAATTAAAACAAGCGACGGGGAAGCATATAACACATGCAGAACAATAAAAAGGGATCATTAATGATGGCATACTATTTACTATTCCATATTATTTTTTTATTATATTCCACCTATCTATTTGAAAATCAGCCCTTTGGCTAACTCTGGCACGTTTACATTGATGTTGTCAATGTCAATGCTCATTGTCCCTGAAAATAAATAAATAAGTCAGTCCACTCACCTGACTATTTATGACAACATAAAATACACCTTTATTACTGGTGGCTGTGCAGTATTCAGCCCACAGTAGTCCACATGCAGACATACATTCTTTTGAATTTGTTCAGCTCTCAGGAAGCTGTTCTTGTATTTTTTTCAAGTGCTAAATAAAGTAAATAAAGTCTGCAGTCTCAAGGACTCAATTCTGCTTTCCGTGCCGGCCCCGTCGTTCTGATATGAGGAAACAGCGGCACCCACGGGCAGACAGCGGAACAGCAACACACTTCACTCATTGCTTTTTTGATTTGACCGTTTTTGATACCCGACATACAAAACATCCGCTGGGCTACACTTTGCGAGTCACACATTCACATGATTCATTGTTATCTACATATTTTTCAGTGCATTTTTTTCAGACACCTTCCTTTTAGCCGAGTGATTAACTTCCACAGGTATCGCTCCGTGATATTGTGCGCTGCATTTAGCCTCCAACGGTAATAATGTTGCACCAATAGGAGGATTTGCGCTCCTCAATTTTGGATCTTCTTCAATTTCGAGAGGATTCCTGTGCAATAGCTGCCAGCTCTTCCCCCTGATGGTACCCGAGAGAGAGAGAGAGAGAGAGAGAGAGAGAGAGAGAGAGAGAGAGAGAGGGGTTAGGAGCTCCAGATGGTGTTTAAACGCAGACAGAAGGCTACAGCGAGGACAGAGAGAGAGAGGAGGAGGAGGAGAGAGCTGCGTTACAGTGGGCTCCACTCATCAGCGAAGACAAAACAAGTCTGAAGAGCCGAGATTGCTAATTTAACGGGGGAAGAAGCCTTTCAAATGTGCTCAGCTGGCTGTGATTTCCGTCGGGGGGAAGTGAGCCTTGTCTGACACCGTCTGAAGGCAGGTGGAGGATCGACGCGTCGGTGGAGGAGAAGGACCATATAGTGGAGTAGCCTGTCCACAGGCTGCCAAGAAACTGAGCTTTTAAATTGATCTCACCGGATGTATACGGACTTGCCCCTGACAACACGGACCGTGGCTGAACTGTGAACTACAGAAGAGGGCTGTGAAGTTGTCCAGAGGAATAATAGACGCAGCCTGCAGGCGACAGGATCCGCATCTTACAGCATTTGCGTTTTTACACGGGAGACGCGAGGATCTGTGGACAAACTAGAACCCGGTGACTAGTTGTGTCTGCTTCTAACAGAGCAGGGAGGACGCTTGTGCAGTTTGAGCCGTGTTTTTCCTCTCTTTAATTGATTGCATCTGGGATGGTTAAAATGAGCAAGAGAGCGGATTTACATGACTGGGACAAGTTGTGATTTGTTCACATCACCGTCCACACACTCACACACACACACTCACACAAAAAAGCTCTTGCAAAAAACAAAAAAACACAGACTGCAAAACCAAAGACATCATTGTGCTTAAGGACCCAAGAGCCCTGGCTTTGATTATATTTCTTCCTTTTTCAATGTAACTGAGAAGAGAAATACCTCATAATTTATTAAACCTGGAAAAGTCAAGCCCTTTTGAACTCCCAAAGGAAAGTTAAAACATTTTCTTTTGTGTTAGTCTATGCTCTCAATATTTCAAGAACAACACAAAAACAGAGAGACCTGAAAACACCTGAAAAGTTTTGCTCATTATTTAGCAAAGGCTTTACCCTTCTTATTCCGAAATAATAATGATTGAGACAATATAAAACCTGTTGTAGAAACCATCCGGTGTGGATTATCACCGCTACAATTACCTCAGCTTGACCTCGACCTTCACAAAGTAAGTAGCCTACAACCTGCTGCCTTTTATTTGTTATTGGTGTGAATTGTTTTCAAATGCACTGACAGCCTACATGAGTTTCAATTCAGTCTTTGTAATAGTCCTTTCTCAGAACATTTGTCATAATGGAAGATGTGTTTCATATTTGCAGGCTTAGACTCCTGATATATCTCAAGTTTAAACTCTCACGTTCTGGTCAATATTATGTTTGCAGCTCTGTTAGAGCAGAGGGAAGAAATAAAGCATTTAAAAGGATATTGAAAGGCACATAGAAAGAACGGGGGTTTCTATATCCTTTTGAATGCATTTATTTGCTATATGTATATTATTTTCTATAATTCTATCTACTTTAATTTCATCCTTTTACATATTAAGTTGTCTTCAGATGGATTGGGATATTAGATGTGGGGATAGCGATGCGTTCTCTGGAAAAAAGATAATTTCCTATTATTTAACTGTTGCTTATAAGATATATAGAGGTAAATTCAGGCTGTACTGGGAACTGTAGCATGCTACCCTGTATCTGACATTGCCAAGGCACATATGTATAAGAGAAGAGTGTATAAGTATAAGTGAGTCTATAAGTTACTAATAATTACATTTTTATTATTATTACAATATATGCACTTAAATCTTTTTATTTACATTTCTGTTACTTTATAGTAGTGGAGAGAGAGAGAGAGAGAGAGAGAGAGACTTAGGCGGTTCATGAGTTGTTTGCCCCATCAGTCTGTGCTGCACATCAAAGTGATGTTGAGACAAAGTGATGACACAAAATCTTTGCTCTCCATGAACTTGGTGTCCACCTGGACTGGGTGGAGGTGATGGGTGTGAAGGGACACATTTAGACATTTACCCTGAATTGAACTCCATGGTGCCCCTGCCTTTTGTGAGATACTGCAGTGTTGCACTTTTGTATAAAAAGAAATGAGAAACTTGAAGAGCAATCCTTTCTGGTGACTGCAGGTTGTTTGTATTACCAACTCATGGAGACATTAAAAGGAAAAGGAGGTAGAGGAAGTGTTAAACGGGAACAACATGGCAACCAAAGGAAATAAACACAACTGAAAAGCAAGTAAAAAAAAAAATCTGAAATCATAGTGGATAATTTATAGCAAACCATGTCACTGTGGGGACACTCCCTGAGCAGAAACACGTCCAGCCAGAGGTTTCTACCCCGACTTGAACAGCCTCAGCAGCGCACTCTTCTGCCTGTGAGTGCAACAGTAAAACACTCAGGCCATTTTCTCTGCAGGACACTGCAGGCCCGGTATAATTGGCCCTGGTAAATATCATCTGAATAATTGAACAGTTGATAATAGTCTCGAACAATGGATGGGAGGTTGCGGAGGTGAAACCGCAGTGCAGACACCCTGCCTCACCGCACATTATACCTCCATCACCACCAAGCGAGCAATGCTGCTTCTCTCCTTCCAACGCTGGCCACCCCATTGCTCAGCCGGGCCCGGCCAGCCGCCTGCTAAGGCAGATGTCCCCACATCATCATTAAGTAGCTCTCTTAAAAGGCAGGCCATTGGCTATGACCCCAGCCTGCCGAGTGTTTATTCAGTTCCCGTCTACCACAGGTGCATGGATGGGACTTCTTCTGTTGTATACACAGAAGGAAACATACCACAGGCCTTTAAAAGAAAGAAAGGAAACCTGTTTTCTTCTGAAGAAACAGCATCAGGTAAAGCCACAGGCCAGCAGAGAATCAGAGCACAGATGCTGCTATTTAATGACAATTAAAAAACACATATTAAGAAACACATATTTTACGGCTGAGCTTGATAATATTTTTTTAAGTCAATTATGCCGTGATCTCGAGATAACAAAGCTAATTTTCTCGTTCAAGTTTATTTAGCTCATACTGTTCCCCTTAAATGACAAGGACTGATCTAAATGTTATCTGCAGAGTATTTGTTTATATATATTGATCTGTAATTCTATTTTATTTATATTCTCCACAGCATCATTTTCTATCTATCTATCTATCTATCTATCTATTTATCTATCTATAAAAGAAAGACACTGTGCACAGTTCTCCCTGTGTGTTAGACCTTGATTGAAGTACAGTCTGATGCCATGATCAATAATGGGTAGGGTCCTCCTTGATCTTACATTTTCAGCTTAAACAGTTGCTACAGGCAGTCCTGATCTCTGATAAATATTATATGTAGGCTAATAACGGAAAATTATTTTTTTGTTTTCTCACGATAACGGGTTGATTATCTGATTATCTTGAGATAGGAAAGCTCGTTTTCTTCAGATAAAGGCATTAAAAGAAATATATGCAAGCACAGCCATTCTCAGCTTCCGTACTTTTACTTCATGATGGGTTTTCTTGTTTTATTATTTTGTGATTCATTGCTGCTTTTTCAGCCACATCGTGACTAATGTTTTACCATCAAGGTATCAGAGGAACACTATTTATTGTACTCTTGCATATGCCAATGTAAACTAGATGGATTATCAGTGAGCTATTACATCAGGCGTTGGACATGACAAGTGCAGGAGATGGTGAAAGTCACTTCTGCTTTTCACTGTGTCTTGATGCTGCAAGGTCTGTGCACAGCTTACTTGTTTACTGTATGAGTGTGTGGGCTTGTTGAGTGTGCTTTGTGTGTGTGTGGTAATTATTGTAATCTAAATGCGGGCAGTGCAGGTGAAACTGGCTGTCTCCTAATTAATGAGTGGAGCAGATGGCCTCGGGTGGGCGGGAGCTGCAAGCGAACAGCGAGCTGGTCAGGACAACACAGACACCTGGGCCATCGCAAACAAGACAAGCCAAGCGGCTGACACAAGCCAAAGACATCAGGCCCGTGTGTGTGTGTGTTTACGTGTCTGTGTATGTATGGCCCATAAATTCAACAAACAGGTATTGACAGTGCATTATCTGATATAACACGACCACTTGAAGAGGAGCAGCATCATATGTTGTGCATGCATTAGTTGTGAACCATTGAACCAAATAGGCTTAAGAGGTAAAACTGTACAGGAAGGAGAAAAAACAAACATTAGAGAAGAGGTAGTCAAAAAATAAATACAATTTTGTGAAGCAGAAAATTATTTCTTCTTATCCTTCTTCATCTTTCTATCCATCTAGTCAATTGTCTCATGACCCTTCAGATTTATTGGCGCTTAGGGGAACGCAACCCCCAAGTTGGAAGCCACTGCTATAAAGCACATTGTTTTACATCTGGGTGTTTGTAAGTTATTGCAATGACAGAAAGTTACACAATGCGTGTGTACCTTGTGTCCTTGTCATTGCAAGAACAAGGTGAGATGTGTGGACGTCTGTACACGTTTGCACATTTTGACATGTGTAAATATGTTTCAGGTATCAATTCTAAGCACCGTTTATGTTTATGTACTCCAAATTGTCTATTCATTTGTGACACAAGTTGTCACTAAAGAAGCGCGGACAATTGCAGGCAATCACACACCTTCGCCTCCAGGGTGAGAACATCAGCCTCCAATAGATAAAGATAGTTTAAAAATGAGAGGCATTTCTGTGTTCAGGTCGACAAATTAAGTCTGTATTTTGAAGCAGTGTTGCTCACAGCAGAAACAGAGTGTACAGACTGTACTATATATGAAGTGAGTTGAATGAGATCAGTGTGCAAATGTATGTGTGTTTGTGTAAATATGGGAGCAAGTAAGTGACTTAAAAAGTGATGAAGTGACTTTCGCGGCGCTGAATCTCTATGGTTTCACTGCTGTTTATCCTAATACACAGTGGGAAAGACTAGTGTGGTTGTGGCCACCTCCTGCTCCGTCCTCTGTGTGTGTGTGTGTGTGTGTGTTGGTCCGCTCTGCCCTGGTCTGTTCCACATGTGTTTGACATTACTGTGACAAGGCTGCCCAGTCTCTCAGGGGAGAGGGGGAATGTCAGAGACTAGAGCGGAGAAGCGAACAGCTTCCCAACATCTGATGGAATGAGAAACACACTCACTGGATGGCCGGCCTGCTGACGCCACAGCGTGGGAGCAGAGCAGAGGGTGGAGGCCAAGTTAAAGCCCAAATGTGTGTGTGTGTGTGTGTGTGTGTGAACTATCACTCTTTCTCTCTTTTCCTTGTTCGCTCCCCTACATGTGCACATATCCACTCGGATTCCCAAGAATGACATAAAGTCCACACACAAACACACACACACGCTCACCATTTCTTCACTGCTAGTTAGTCACAACATTGTTTTTCATTTTCTCCAGATTTCCATGCATGCAGAGCAGGTGAAATACTCAAATTACCTCATCTGTGGCATTCAATTATAACTATTTCACCTCCTGCTCTCCCTCCTCACCTTTTACGTCCTCACTTGCCCACTGACCTCTGACCTTCTTTTGACCTTCTTCTCTTCCTTCTTCCTTCTCTCATTCTCCCCGTGGGACCTTCTCACCTCCCATCCCCTCTATTTCATGGTAGGAAGTGTGTTCAGATCAGAGTCACACACAGGAAACAGCTGGGCTAATCTACAGTACCTCTGAGCTCTGTTTTAATCCAGCCAAGTGGACAGGCCAACAGAGAAAATGGGAAGTTTATATCGCAGCCGCTACCTGATATAATGAACCCCTCCCTTTCCTTCTGCCCCACGCCGAGGCCTTTATCACAGGCAGGGCGTAAACAAGTACAAAGGAACACAGACTGGAGTTATTAAGGCCTCCACTCCAAAGCAATCCTCTCTGGATGTCTGAGGAAGTGCTGCAACAGAGGAACATGCAGGCAGAGATTGGGAAGGAAGGCACGTCTCTCACATTCACTCTCTATCTCTGTGTACAGTATTTGTGAAATTAAAAAGGCCGTTATCTCCTGGAAACAGATCCTGTGCCACACAGATGGTTCCGTCTGTCTTCAAATGGGAGGCTGAGCAACTGAGTGCCGTTGTGTTACCAGTTAGTTGTACAGACCTTAATCTCGGCTCCAGCCTTCCTTCCTCTGCCTCTCTGTCTCATTCACTACACACAAAATCACTACACACACACACACACACACACACACACATGCAAACAAAGTTCAGACAAAAGCATTGCCCATGTACAGTCCTAATTTCACTAGGAAAGGAACATTTTTACCTTCTCAGAGGTATTTGAAGTGCAGAGCGATGAAGGTCGGAGATTTTCTTGATATGTCAAGGAGCAGTGGTCACTTACTGGAGCGAGTTATCGCCTGGCATTTAAAGTCACCAGGAGCCTCAGCAGGGTGTAGGGGATGTGTTTGATGGTTTCCACTCAGTCTTTCAAGTGCTACCTCAGAGAGAGATCATCCCATTAGTGATGCGCGCTGACCTCTATGAGTTATCATTTAAAGAGAGGTTTCTACGTACATCTGAGGACTTTCACGCAAACATGAGTAATTTTGATTTTGCAGGATTACCTTCTGAATACTGTACTATCAATCACCGGCTTGCCGACCTCCTGATCGCATTAACAGTACATTTCTAAATTGTGTTGAAATTGTGGGTTATCTAAGAGCAGCCTAAGAAGGTCTAACCATGATTGTATACAATGCTGAATATATCTACTTCACTTAGCTTTAGTTTCCTTGTCCAAATTATATAACTGTTACTAACTGACCTTTTAATTAGTGCCGTTGTTAATGCAGTAAACGTGTGAATTAATTAAAATGCCCATACACATATTCAAATTTCTCAAACTTCTGATTTCACAAAAGAACAGTTCCTTTATAACAGTTTGCCATGCACTAACTTTGGCCATGACATGACTTAATTTGCCAATTAGCTCACACAATCAGCATGTTATTTGCACTGCAGTCACTCTCCGTCTTCGCCGGCTCGCTCTGTTTTTGCAGCAGCGTCCCGTAGTCGTCTTGTGTCCCACAGGGGTAGCTGGTAATTATTTCTGCAGCTTCCAGCATGAGCTGGCTGTAGGCTAAATGGAGAAACTGTCAAAGCTTCTCTCTAACCTGTCACATGAATGCACCCCCCCCCCGCCACATTCTGTTTCCCAGTGCTTTGTGTATGTGCGTGTATGTGTGAAACCTATGGGGTCCTGCAGGATAATACAGAACACTCTACCCATGCCTGGCTAATGTCAGGAGCTATTGTTACTGTGCCTGCAGGCCAAAATGAAGAGGCATGAGAGCGCTGGCAGGCTCCGGAGCAGTTCAGGCTACAGACAGTTTTGTCAGCGCTGACAGCTTCATAGTGACAGAGCAGACATTTAACACTGAATGAAATGAAATACATGACATCAAGCAGGAGAATGACTAATCTGCTGTTTGTTTTCCTATATTAGCTGTAAGTGACAGCTCAGTTTCAGGTTTTCTAACAGTGAACAAAGCATGAGAGCGAGAGACGCGGGGAGCGAAATAAGCAGCCGCAATTCACACATTCCGTTTAATGCACACATGTAAAGTGTCGGGGTTTATAAGGAGGAAGGACAGGGATGCTGCAGTTGACTGTGCTGTATGTGTGTGTGTGTGTGTGTGTGTTGCCAGGGTCAAATCTAAGTCTTTTGTGCTCCATAAATCAGCAGGCAGCAGCGGTGACGTAAGAACAAACAGAGCTGCTCTCTGCTGCAGCTGGCTGGAAAGAGGGAGAAACAGGAGAGACGAATGCAGAGACGGAAAGAGAGAGCAGGACAGCAGCTGTCAGGCCTCCATCGCACACCTGTCACACAGGAAGTGAGCGCTGGCCACTGTTTCCTGGATACACCTCCTCAAACACAGCTCCTGGAAGAAATGGAGGCAGGACATCTGCTGTGAGGGAGAGACAGACAGGCAGCCAGACTGAAACACTAAAACATCAAGAGATAGAGACATTTCCTAAAGATGAAGAGTAAATGCCAAATAACATGAGGTGGAAATATAGAAATACAGAATTTCTCATGCCTGTCTTGCCTTTCTCATGGCAGCTGCCCTGTGGTCCTGTTTGCATAAGTGTGTGTGTGTGTCCAGATTGCGGACAGTTTAGAGGATGTTTGTGTTATCGCAGAGCTCTATGACAGACAGGTCACTCTGTGGAGACTCCAGTCTAACTCTCCCACAAATACAATAAGCCCACATGCCCTAAACTTAACAGTGGGACATTCCCACGCTCGCTCCTCTCAACCACCCCTCCAACCCCAAACACACCCTGCTCCCCCTCCCTCCTGTGACCAATATGAACTAATCCAGATGTAGCGTAGCCGCTCACAGATGTACGCATAGCTTTCTTTGCATGGCCCAGCTCTCCTCCTCAATGTCTTCTCCTCCTCTATGTTTCTGATTTCCCCAGCTTCTCTCATCACTCAGTTCACAGTTTCAAGCCTCCATGCTTAGCTGATCAGAACAGGAAATGATATCACTCGGTGCTACAGTGCTGCTGATGAGGCACGTGGAGCTATTGTCTCCTGTTTTGCTTCTCCTCCGAGCCCCCAGAGCTGCTCTGTTGTGGCTGCTGTTGGTAGAAAAGCTCTTCGTTGTTTGTCAGGATTGTCAGGCTGGGTCCTCAGGAGGCCTCCCTTGCCCTATTCCCAGGCTGCCCTTCATGCAGCCTGTATGCAATTAACAGAGTAATTAAAAGCCTGATGAGCTAATTGGTGCTGGGTGAGGCTGCAGGTGTTTGGATCGGGGAGGTAATTTATGTAAGTGCACTCACTGTGAACATCCTCTGACAGAGGGACAGAGGTTGTTTTTTCTTTTTATTGCTAAATGTATGTGTTCATGGCTTACTGATGGTTATTGGTTATTGATTAAAGGAGTGAATACTAGAAGCTTGAGACAATCAAAAGCAGTAATTCACCGTGACCCAATGTGATTCCTTACATTTTAGGGATTTATTCATACTATAGTATCTATAGTATACTGTTGTTGTACTACTAGAATTATGTTACATGACCCAAAACCAGATACTTTGATCTGTCACGCTGACATCATGTAGCAAAGGTCTAAAACCAAACAGGGTTTGGCTATTTTCAAATGTAATTCATTAAGAAATGAATCTTTCTCTCTCTCACTGTGCTAATCATCTGCGTTCAGATTAAATAAAACTGAACTACAGTTTCAAGTCTCAGGTTGGACTCAGGTCTCAAATTTGACAATACTAGTGAAGGGTTTAGGCAGGTCAGGTCTTAAAGACAAAGTTTTAGGCTTGTGCAGAATTCTCTTTCAAACCAGTATATCAACAGTGTACTGGATATTGAACTAGAACTAGAACTAGAAAAATTGCATTTCCTGAAGAAAATGCATGCAAATGATGATGCTGAAAGGCTGTCACTAAAGTGGATAGCTGGCCTGAAATGTGGAATAATCCTGAAAATGTATGAATGATGTGGAATGTTTTAATATTTGTTGAAAGGCTTGCGCTAAACTGGATAGTTGTGCAAAGAACTGCAGAAAATGCACAAATCTGAATTGCAGAAATGTGAAATTAATTGCCAGAATTGGAAGCTGAATTGTGGCCCATCTGGGGGGGGTTATTTTGAAAATCCTCCCATGTCTGTGGACACCCTGTTAATGTCATTATCTACGGCTTTTATTCTGAAATTCATAATTGCCCATGGCCCTTAGTAAGCTCCTGTTAACATCAATCTAAGCAGCAGTCGGCTCCTCCCCCCTCCCTCAGGTTGCCACGGTCACCATAGTGGCCAGTGCCTGTGGCAGACACAGCTGAGACAGAAGCTTAGATAGGTGGCTCCTTCAGGAAACTTCCCACCTCAATTAACATGAGAGAGAGCCCAGTTAAAGCCCTCAAACAAGTGCATCTAGATCAATAACCGTGAGTCCAATCACCAAAGTGAGGGTATCATCGGAAAGATGAAAGGCTTGCCCACGCAGAAGTGTAGATTTCATGTTTGTCGTGTTAAAAATGTGGAGATGCTGGCGAGTTAGAAAAGTAGAGATTTTCTTTTTAAAATTATAATGGGCCCCTATGAGAGCGCTCGCTGAAATATCTGATCAATTAAGGCACACACATCAAAAACCATATGTCCTATGATTGGTGGCTAATGATCTTGGATGAAAGATTTGAGATGATTTCAGAGCAGTGACATCACGCACCCTAGCCGGCCACATACACACTCATGTAAAACGCTCAGAAGGGCTCAAAAAAGCATAAAAACTGTGATAGATCAAAAACTGTAAAAGATATCAAAAACTGTTGAATATGAGTGTAATAGTTGAACATCATGTGAACAGTTTAAGCTTGAAATGGAGTATGTAGCTCAAAGTATGTGGAAGCAGTAGCATTTCAAATTCGAGCAAGTTGAATAGGAATCTCCATTGACTTGCATGTTAAAATAATTTTGAATAAAGCTTAATATTTTAAAAGGTATAAAGGTTATAAAAGGAATAGCCATAATGTCCTTAAAGAGCTGAACATTTCCATAATTTGAATGGTTTCTCTAGCTGAAAGTATGAAGACGTTATAAGAGGAGAAAATCAATATAAATATAAGAGAATCAGCATTCACACTAATTATTTCATGACTGATGGAGCCCACTAACTGAGCTCATCTGAAAGAAGAATGACAGAAAGTCTGATCTGATGTTGAAGGCAAAATTAGGTGCATGGCTGACAGGACAAGGAAAGGAAGATGTAGATGAGAGGAGTCAAAGGAGAGTTATCATGCAGAGCAGAAGCTACATGTAAATCCTTCTTTTTGCTTGTGTCTAGCTGTCTCTCTCTCAGTTTGACCCGTTCCCAGATGTATATGCACAGACACATCCTCATATAGCCGCTTGTGTGTCTCTTTCTTGTCTCCTACTTCCTCCACCATGCCTCCCTCCCTTCTCTCTCTCTCTCGCTCTCTTGCTCTCTCTCTCTCTGTGGCAGCTGTGCTGGTGATGGCTGTGTGCCCATGGTGCAAGCTGGCTGTGGGGTCCCAGGTGGCCCACATGACAGTTATTGATGTTCAGGTGTTCAACTCCTCTCACACAGAGACCCTGGAGCCACACACACACACTGAGACACAAATACAGATGCACGGAGAAGCACAATACACATACATGCACTCCAATGTAGTTCACATGGATACACACAATACATGCAAGTAGTCATGTACTTGCACAATTTTGCATAGAAACTGCATATTACTCTTTTGCTGCTGAGGAAGTGTATCCAAAACAGTAACAAGTATAACAGAATTTGTGCACACAGCTGCCGGGCAACAAGAAATACAGTTTTCAATGTGAGATGAAAACAACAAGCTAGTCATTGTGAAAATGTATGAAGTCTAGTTTCTATGGTCCAGTATGTGTAACCTTTTTCTGTGTGTGTACGTATGGTGGGATAGCCAGCGTTGGTACCAGTGCCCAGTGCCGTCCTAACACACACCAGATGTGTCTAGCTAGCCAGGGAGTTGTTCTTGGCAGGGCCGCTTCGGCTGAATGTCACAAATACTTTCCTTTATTTAGGAATGGCTCTTGGTTAGTGGCTGGAAAGAAATAAGGAGGCGAGAATGGATGATTTGTAAGGGGGAGGAGGGAGGGAGCGAAAAGAGGAGAGGTAGATGAAAAAAGCAAAATAAATTATTTGCAATGTAGAAGTGTAGGGCAGAAGGAGGTGGGGGGGGGGGGCGAAGAAGGACGGAAGATGGAGAGGGAGGAGAGAAGGAGTGGTGAGTGAGCGGGGCAGAAACAGCTACAGTCTAGCATCTGGATTTTATTAGCAGCCGTTGGGAAAATCTGAAAAGGAAGTTTTTTCTCTGCGAGCACGTCGGCAGCAGTGATATGCTGCACATAACCACTTCACTGCCGACGAGAGGACCCAGGCCCTCCCAAAGGAGAACAGATGGTCGCTAGAACTTCAATACAATTACATCAATAACAGCTTTCACAGATATAAGCACTGTATGACAGGATCCCTGCAGCTCTGAAAGACACAACTCTTCTACCCTACCTCTGGCCCTGGATAAATTGTCTGCAATCCATCGTCACTCCCTGACTGTCCTCAAGTTGTTTTTCTTGCCAGTTTACCCATTGTAAAGAAAAACCTTTTGACTTTGAAAATCTAGTGATTTGCCATTGATTTGCTCACCATAATCTGATCAAAGGCAGGAGGGTGTTTGTCAGTGCTTACTAAGGAGAACCCCAACCACTCCCCAACCCCAGTTAGTTTTTTTGTTCAACATGTTTGTTCAGGCCGCGCTGCATGTGTACTATCACAGGGATTCTCAAGTAACATTGTGTCCGCAGCGTGAGCATATGCATCCAGCAAACTTGTGAGCATGTGTGCATACATCTGCGTATCTATTTGTGCGTGTATTTTTTGCAGGCACTGCACAGGCCTGTCTCCCACCCTGTCATTAGTGCAGGGCTTTAAAGCCTCTGAACTCTAAATCAGCTCAAGATGAAGTGGAGTCTGGGATCTGTCTGCAGAAGCAGCCTGTGTGCTGACACACAAATATATGCAGACACACACACACACACACACACACTCCCATCACTGTTCAGATAGACTGATAACAAGGCATATATCCAAATATAGTACTATCGGGCACACAAACAGAACATCTGCTCTTTTTGTAGATTGCTCAAGGTCACAGGAAGTTGGCAAATTGGTCTTGTGCTACTGATGTCAGTAGTCTTTTTCTTTTTAATGGCATTTGGGCTGGTAGCATGAAGGTGGAGGGTGCTGTAGGTGCTGTATTCCTAAGTCTTAGGTCCAGGGCACAGGGCTGCAATCCCCATATTTTGATATTAAGGCCTGGTGGGAGGCTGGGGGCCAGGGGCTCAGGCTCTGTTTGTGTGGACTCCTCAGCGGCCTGATAGGGAACAGATGTGGGAAGGCAGGCGGCCGGGCAGCCAGCCAGAGCAGCTGGGAGAAATTAAAAACAACAGCATTCCTGGAGACTGGGGGAATTACAGAGGGAGGGAGAGAGGGAGTGAGGGATAGAAGGAGCGAGAGACAGAGGGAGAGTTTTAGGGCTATGTGGTCACTGACGAGAGTCTCTGTGGAGTAAGAGAGATTGAATAGACAGGGGGGATTTAAGGAGACTGTTCTGCAGTGGTTAGCTAAAGCTAATCAGTTGCAGCTGTATTTCCAGTGGAAGCATGAAGACACATGCGCATACACACAAACAGACATGCATATAGGCAACACGCAGACATATGCCAGTGTGAAATGTGACCAAAATGCATCTGAATGGCCTTCTAATGGCTTATCATTAGATGATGGCATTTATTTGTGTATGTGTGTTTTTAAGGTCTTTAATGAAGGCGTATGTCCTTAAATATATAATGAGACCCCAAAATGACTTTAGAAAGTTTGACAAACCACAGCACTGTCTGTGTGTACAGTAGTGCAGTACATTATCTGGTGGTTTTGTGTGTCTCATAGTGAATTGTTTTTCATCTTGTTTCATCATGGCACAAGGGGAAAGTAGAAGACAGAGAACATTTTTAGAACTCAGACTGCAGACTGGTTCTTTGGTGAGCAATCCTTTAGCCCTGATTACGTCAAACAGGCAGACATACTGCTGTTCAGAGAGTTGGAGGATCAGAGAAACAGACAGCGGCGGAGAGGTAGGTAATGATCGCATTGTTATTGTTGTATGTTTTCAGCGTAATATTCAATAGTGAGTGTTTGGGACAAATGGCAACACATCTGTATCCTGAGCAGATGTATTCTCAGCTGTATTGATCACAAAGTGGCTCCTCTCAGAGAGCCAGACAATAACTTGAGCAGACAAATAGAGCAGCTTGCAGACAGGACGATGAACATGGTCCAGACCCGGATCTTAACCACGGATCTGTTTTACCTGGTGTACCAGTCTGTCTCTCTCTCTCTCTCTCTTTCTACTTCTCTCGGTTTAACTGTTTCGTTCTTTAGCACAAAGCACACTGGGAGCACAAATGGCCACAGATTAGGTGGCAGGCCTAATGCATTATAAGTGAAATCCAGACCATAGGGCATATGTATGTGTGTTCTCTGTCCTTGTTGCTGGTCACATTAAACCGCTGTCTATTATCCCACGGTGGGAGCAAACACACAGAGAGGACGGTCCTCTTATCCTCCTCTCCTCTCGAAGAAAGTGAGCTGTGTTGTGAAGACAGAAAGCTATGATAGCATTTTGATTTTACGTTGCCCTCCTGATCTTTTGATCACACGTGTGTCCAGCTTTTGTTCAGAATATGTGTAGCTTCAGACTATAAATCATCAATATTGCAACAAACAGAACAGTAATAGCACAACTGGTTATCATAATGCATTTTTTTTGTTAGGATGTATACTGAATCTAAGTCCAACAGTACACACTGTATGCAGTGGCACACTAAATTTGATCAAAGAGGAGGTTAATTGAAACATATGGCTGCCTCCCCACAGGAAGCAGCCCACCAATTCAGCAGCACGGAGAGCTTGTTTGTGTGTTTAGGATTCTTTAGAGGAGAATGGCTGCATCTTTTTATACCAGACATGCCCGTCTGCCTCTATCTACAACCTTGTGTGTTTATGTTCACAGCGTCTGGCATGGGGAAAACAGCAGAGACCTCTCGTGTTCTTGAGGATCACTGTGTCAATGGCCCTCATGCAGCACGCTCCACAGTGGCACTCTTTAAATACAGGCACCAGCTGTTGAATGCATCTACATAAGCTCTCAAAAATAGGCTAATACCAAGGACTGAGGCCAACTGAGGCAGGGGTTTTGTGGAGGAAAATATTGAGTTTGTCATTGGCTCACGAGGAGTGAAATGAATAACACATTATATGAAAGTGATTTAATATGTTAGGTGGTGGCTGTAATACAATTACAGCTGTTAAGGTTGCTAAAGAGTGGCTCAGGTGTATTAAAGTAATTTGGCTATTTGGCTGCAAGAGTAGTGTGTTATTATTTTTATTAGTAGTAGTATAACAAGGGGTAATCACTGACTACTAATAACCCCTTTCCTTGTGTCATTTGCAGAGTGGCCCAGTCTCGTGTCAGGGACACTCTGGCAGTGACCGCTACTCTGTATACGTGAGGGTGTGAAACGCGAAATAAGGCTTTGGATTTGATTTTGCTTTGAAAGAGACAGAGTTAATTTCTTCCTCCTTCTCTCCTGTAATGCATTAAGAGACAGCTGAAAGAGAGAAAATGAAACACAGCGAGAAGTTATTGACAATGTGGTTTACATCTGCTTTGCTATAGAGCATAGAAGAGGGCCCTCTCTCCTTACTCTTTCATTATGAATGCATATGTTTACTACACTAAATAGTGGTGTGTAGCACTAGTGCAGAAATACACACATTTCTGTTCTAATATATTAACCGTGGTGCATATTGATTTCATTGTTTTTCATTTCATAGTGCACATTTATTTGAACTCTCTGCCAGTTGCGCACATGTACACACACTCTAAAGCTATCTTCTCAGGCTGCAAAAGTAATCACACCTCTCAGCTCAGGTTTACATTGCAGAAAGATCTGGTTCCAGCAGCTGCACCGACAGACAGACACATAGACAGTCAACGCTCTCAGATCACTAAGTAATAGACCTTCTGCTTATTTCTATAGTATGTACATATTTACATAGTCTGACTTAGTGTGTACAGTTTTGTGCATGACAATGTTTTCGCGGAAGACACACTGTATGTATCGACTACACGAGGCCCTGTGCTACAAATACAGAATGTGAGGCAACAGTCCTCGCACATGCTTGTGGCCGGGGAACATCCAGCCCGTGTCATGTTTTCTTCTCATGTCTCCTGCTGTACCATCCGTTCGCTTCACACTAAAGAGCCTGGCCTTGCCTTCTTTGGTGCTGGCAGGGTGTCTGGCAGAGGACAGCGAGGCTTCTGGTAGCAGGACGGAGCTCTGCTGAAGGCCAGTGCACAGTGATGGACAGCAGCAGATCCAGCTGCACTTGTCACTGGCTGTCAAGACGGCTGTCTGAACTAGGGGACAAGAGGGGACAGGCGGGGAGGAGTGTGGAGTGTGTGCATGCGAATATGTATGTGTGTGTGTGTGTGTTTGTGTGCATCTGGGGGTTGGAGGTTACAGTGGAGAGGCACTGATTGGGATGTCAGAGCTACATGGAGTGTGTGTCTGTGTGTGTGTGTGTGTGCCTGAGAGAGAAAGAGAGAGAGAGAGAGTGAGAGCACAGCAGAAGCGAAGGGGGGGGGCCTCAGTCAGCAGCAGCTGAGCGAGTGAGCAGGTGTTACTGTATGTCTCCCAGGCCCATGAATCTCCAGCAAGAGAGACACAATACAAGTTTGGATTCATTTCCACTCCCTACATTGATTTGTTTTGCTTCTTTTTATGGGGCTTTTGGTTTAAGGAAACAATCGATGGTTCCCAGGTGAAAATGTCAGTGCTCTCCTCCTTAAACAGCTGTCTCCACTTTGAAAGTAGTTTCCATGCTGGAGCTCCATCTTGATGACTGTCTCTGTTCTCTCTTTCTTTTCCTCCTTTCATATCGCAGGTAGCAGAGTGCAGAAGGTTGGAACAATGCCAGATTCACCTGCGGATGTGAAAACCCAGCCCAGGTCCACCCCACCCACCATGCCTCCTCCACCCCCGGCTGTCAGCCAAGCAACCAATCGCAATTCATTCACCCCTACTACCAGTAAATCAAGTAAAGACCCTTTCAATTTTTATTCTACCGTACGTCAACTTTATATAGTGAACATGCATTTACTATCACAGTAGACTATGTTCAAAATCTTTACCATAAACTATTTAGCTGTACATGACCTACAGTTTTAGCTTACGTTCTGTGAGATACGTGTTTTCTTTGACTTGAAGATGATCCTTTTGTGCTGAAGAGTTATGTCAGCAAGCACTTAACCTGGCAGGTGTGAGAAAAACAGTGAGCTGGTCCAGCGACCCATCGCTGGAACAGCTCTAACTCTTCATTTCACAGTAAGGATTGGAGAAGATAGCCATAGTTATGTGAGCTGGTGTCATTGCAAATAATGCCTCTCTACAGAGCAGACATTTAGATATTTGTAGGTCAAATGCAATTTTGGCATCAGTATAAAACTGAACTAAATGGGGGCAATCAGTGACCTAGAGGTTAAGATGTATATCATATACTGTGATTCCAGTTAGGGACCTTTATCTCTCCACCTTTGCCTTCTGTCTGCTGTCAAATAAAACCAAAAAGTGTGTCAAAACTGTAAATTTGGTTCAAAAGTGAAACCCTAGGTTACATATAACTCTTGATACAACAGTACACATCACTGCTACACGTTAAAATACAATTATTCACAGATCAAGCTGTAAAAAATTACACAAATAAATACACTTCTACAGCACCTCAGAAGCCGTCTACAATGGGCTACACAGTCATTTGTCTCTCATAGGTCAACTGTCATGAACACTTTATATGTGTAAAGGGAGAAATTCCAAATATGTGTTTCTTCCCTGTTCTGGTGAACACGTGCTGAAGTCACTTGTGTGTGTGTGTGTGTGTGTGTGTGTGTGTGTGTGTGCGTGCGTCTGCAAGCATCTATCTGTGTGTGTGTGTGTGTCTTGTGGTGTGCAAAATGTCCTTGCTAGTGGGACAAGTGTCTTTGAGCGCATGTGCGAGTGCGGCTGTGGAATTATGTGTGCATGTGTGTCTGTGTTGTTTACCAGCTGGTCGGGTGGTGGTGGTCAGGGTGGCGATGCAGTGTGTGGACTACTTTCTTCCCTACATAGCAATGGCAGGCCATATTGTTTCACCTGTTGTGGCCGGTGTTCAGCAGTGTAGCTCTCTCCTTGCATCTCTCTCTCTCTCTCTAAAAGCACAACACGTGCTGTCTGTTGGAACACATGGGTTAGTCCATATGTGTCCAGGCCCTCAACCCACAGATTCGAGCAACAAGCATGCCACAGGAACTGGACTGTTGAGCTAAACTGTAGGTAGTGTTGTTTTCAAGTGTGAAGACAAGGTTAAAGTCCCCAGTGGCTCACCACAGAGTCGTGTAAATACATTTTCAAAAGATTAAGTTGCTGTAGTGGTAATAAAATTATAGTTTGGATGCCGTGCTCGGCACAAGATCTTGCATATGCTGACACCACCACTGTATGTTTAATCTGAGAGAAAACTATGTTACATTTTATCATCAGTAGTTATTCAAATACAGATATAATGCACATAAAGGTATATTTAATAAATTACATACTGATGAGAGACAGAAGATTGTAAAAGAGTTGAGCATTTCATAAAATAACTTTATTTTTTGACATGTAAGTCATGATGCGCTCTGCTCTCATCTGGCTTAGATATGAACATGTGAAAACAAGGGAAAGGTCACGTGTGTGTGTGTGTGTGTGTGTGTGTGTGTGTGTGCTAGAGAGCTCCTGTGTATTTTGTGAGGTTGTTTGTGCCTGCATTGCAAAGAATATGTGAGTGATTATATATGCGTATGAATGCTGTGTCTATTTTGAACCTTAAAGCTGCAAATCTACTTTCAGCTGGTGGACATGTGTAGCGCCAGATTTAGCTACACACCTGCTATTGGAATAAAAGTAACACAGGCCAGAGGACTATTTTTGGTACCTCTTTAACAAGTTCCTCTTATAGTTGTGTCCTAGTGAGTGAGTGGGAGCGGGTGAGGAGCAGGGTGGAATAGACTGATACAGGGGGGAGATGGGGGGGGGGGTACCACTTGTGAGACAGCTGAAGTGACTGCAAACACACAAACACACACACACACACACACACACATTCACGGCGCTCAGTCAAACTGGCTGAAAATTGCACCACTTTGTCACTTTGTTCAACCAATACTGCAGGAGTGTTGTCAAGTCTGAGCCTAATGTGTGCTTTACTTATATTTAATCTTAACCACACACTCCTCTATCAGCAGGGTATAAGTGCTTCTGCCCTCATTGCGCCCCCAGATCTGTCAGATGCCCCCCCAGGCCCCTCGAAAACTGCTGACCCAATTCACGTTGTCTCTTCCTTCTGTCTGTTTATCTGCAGTGCTGAATGGGAGCAGTCACTCTCCCACATCGCTGAACGGTGCTCCGTCAACTCCTAACGGCTTCAGTAATGGGCCAGCCATGTCCTCGACGGCCTCGCTTTCCAACCAGCAGCTCCCGCCAGCTTGCGGTGCCCGACAGCTCTGCAAGCTGAAGCGCTTCCTGACCACGCTGCAGCAGTTTGGCAATGACATATCACCTGAGATCGGAGAGAGAGTGCGCAGCCTTGTGCTGGGGCTGGTGGTAAGTCTTGATTATATTCATGTGGAATCATTTTTATCAATCTTTCCAACAAACAGTAATGTACATCCATTCATTGATTCAGCTGTTCTCTTTCCTCTAACTTTGTACCTACTTATTATGCTTGGTGATAGCATTAAAGAATGTGTTGAGTATTTCACACATTGTAAATTTGTTTTGTACAACAATTATGTTTTTTTTGTCTTGTGCACAAAAGATAATAAGTTGTGCACACAACATATTATCTTGCTCATATAAGATATGGATCTCGTGCGAACGAGATAAAAAAATAAAATATTTCGGCTTCTAGAAGTCTGCTTTCTAGCAGCTCTTGTGTACACTCTTTGTCTAACTCATCCCTGTTGTCTTGTGCAGAACTCCACTCTCACCATCGAAGAGTTTCACTCCAAACTTCATGAGGCCACAAACTTCCCTCTGAGGCCATTCGTCATTCCCTTCCTGAAGGTAAATACTTGTGCACAGGTTTTATAAACGAAAAATCAAGTCTTTAGTTGATGCGCTCAGAGCATACTGCTGCTGTCCGGATAGCAAGTGTTCAGGACTGATCCCTCTGGTCCTCCTTCTTTTTCTGCCTCCCAACAGAAAAGGATAATCGAGAGAGAGAGAAACCTACTGTACTTGAAGTGCTATGTAGAAAATGGTGGAATGTGCTTGTGAATGTCCATTTAAAAAAAAAAAGGAGGGGGGAGGAGTGTGTCAGACCTCCTGGCGTGTGATGATCCTCCACATCTGGGACATTGCAGCAATGGCTGCGTTACATCAACCAGACAGTTCTGAGAGAGCTATTTGACACCAGTGACACACACACAATATAAACATCAGCACACCCCAGAGAGAGAGAGAGAGAGAGAGAGATGGCAGAGGAAGGTGCCAAGGGACCTGCCTTATCTCATCCTGTCTCTTCACCTATCAATTTCTTTTTTCCTCTCACCCTAATCTGGCATTATTTCACTCTCACCCTATCTATCTGTTGTTCCACCACAGGTTTCTAGCTCGCCTCTTGACCTCTTAGCACTTTTTTCTACACTTACATTGGTTCAATAAATCTATATCCTTTCTACAACAACTTATTTCATTCCTAATCCAGAGACGTCTGTCTTCCCTCTTTTTACCACTGAAGGCAAACCTGCCTCTGCTACAGAGAGAGTTGCTCCACTGTGCCAGGTTGGCCAAGCAGACTCCAGCTCAGTATCTGGCCCAACACGAGCAGCTTCTCCTGGATGCCAATGCCAGCTCGCCCCTCGACTCCTCCGAGATCATGCTGGAGATGAATGAGCATGGCAAGAGACGGACCCCTGACAGGTAGCATCTCTCCATTAAACACAAGAAAACACACACACACAAATATTGGCAGACTCTCACACAGCCAGTGTTATATATGAATTATTTCAGGGCATTTCAGAATGCCAAGCGACATGGGGAGGCTATAAATCCTCTGTGCGGGAGGCGGAAGTCTGGACAGCCCCAGTGCCAGGTTGGCTCTGCCAGCTGTCTGGGAGGGAGGGGTGAGATAAATGCAGAGTAGGAAAAAGAAAGAGTGTCTGAGAAGCAAAAGAGAGAGAGAGAGAGAGAGTCAGAGAAGAGGAGGGGGAGTGAAGCACAGAAGATGTCCTCAGCAAAACCCAAAGACAGACAGAATGACCAACCGTGAACTATGGTTTGCAATTGTTTCACATTTCTCCCCAGCACTCTGCTTTGTTCACCCAGCTAAGAAGATGACACGAGAGAGAATGAATGGGCGTTTCCTTTTCTTCTTCCTTCTCTTGCTGGCACTGTCTTTCTTGCCTGACCTGCGGGCTCTCAGCAGCCGTCCCTATGTCAGGGATGTGTCCAGATGGTGATGTGCTGACCGTAACACTGAGCACATCCTGAGTAGGATGTGGGGAAGTGGTTGGTGGTGGGACTAGGGGTTGGAGCTGAACGTGCAATCCCACTGTAATCCGCACACCTCCGCCTGTGGCTTATGCACAGCAGGCGGGGCTTGGTGAGGGAAGGGGGGGTTGAGGCTGGGACAGGGCCTACGCCATGCCAGCTGTTCATCTGATTTATCAGATATTAGAGCAAGGGTTGCGTACGAGTATAGCCAACATGCACAAATGTACAACCGAGTATGAGCACACACACACATCATCTACACGGGGCAGCGTTGGATTTATTCGCCTTTGATCCCCAAGATAATAAGGAGTGATTTTCCATCCAAGTGCCTGGCTATTGCCATCCAGCTAAACAGATTAATATCAACACTCCTATTTAAACTGTCCAGATGGCTTGAAAACACTACCTCTCTCTCACACACACACACACACACACGCTCACTCACTCATTTAAAGTGCACAGACACAAATGAGTGTCACTAAACATCTGCCAAGCACAGCATTCAGCCCATATTGCCCCTTAAGCCCCAGAGCAGGGTGGGAGGGAGATGCTGGAGAAATACTTGCAATCTAAGAGTAGGCTGAGGGATATTCAGATTAAGGGCTTGAGACGCAGGGTGTACAGTTGGACTTGGCTTTGTTTGATACATATGGCGTACAGCTGTGCAAAAGCTTTGGAGGGCCACCGCCTTACTGTAACTGAACAACAAGCATCTCTCAGCAGAGATACATGCATGTGAGCATGTGTGTTTGCATACACCATGCAGGAGTGTGCTAATCTGGAGTTTGTGTTCCTGGCTGAAGCCTCCTCAAACAGGTAGAGTCCACAACACCAGATGTTGTCATCTTCGAAAATAAATTGTTAGGACAGTTTATGGTAATTCATCATTTTACAGATAATCTGTTCACTGTCATTTTTCTGAGAGCAAAAAGTTACGTCACTGAGTAAAGCTACAAGGCTCCTGGTGCATCTGTCCTAGTAAAGGATACATTTTGACTCTTTAAAAATAGAGCACAGTTGTTAATTTGGATTTCTGCATTTTCTTTTAAGAATTGTGCATCATAATTTGGCACTACTGTTACCTTGCGTTGTTTTACACAGGCAGTGTACACTAGTAATACACTGTAGGAAATACTAGCTTATCACAAACTTATAGACAAGCACAATCAGATATCATGAAATGAACCATATCTGTGTATTTGTTCGACAAATTGATTGATCTGATTTTAAGGACATTCCTTGCTGGGGCATGTTTTCCTGAACTATGAAGTAATAGATTGGCATCGCATATTTAGCCTGGCAAAGCCATCCCACAATCTGGCAAGGCCATAAATGGACTTGCTTGAAAAAGATAAAGTACAAAAGTTACTTCTCTCCCTTCAGATATTAACATTGTTTAAAAAATTTAAATTAAAAAAAATGGTGAGAAATGAACCATGCAGTTACAGGTTTTTCATAAAGGAGGTTAATAAAGCTAGCATGCTACCACAATGGTAAATGTGGTAGTGGAAACTTATGAGATGTAGTGTGGCTGTGCAAGACTATTGCATATTGGCAAAAAAACAGAAAGATCTGTTTTGGTGTAGATGATAACAAACCACACATCCCATACTTCCCACTGCTGGAAAAAATGCTGTAGGCCTAAGTATGTCTCCAACCAGTATCCCATGGTTTTAAATTCTTTATTGGATGTTTCATGTCTTTTTTAATGCAGTAGTTTGCTCTAGGCTGCTAACTGTGTGGTGCTGACATTATCTACTGCCCTTTTTAACATTGAATCATGTTTTAACCCACTCCCTTCTACAGGACCAAAGACAGCTCAGAGAGAGACGGCTTGCACCCGGAGCACCTGGCTAAGAGGCCCTGCACCATCAGCCCCAGCCAACGCTTCAGCCCCAGCACGGGTCTTCCTGCTCACCCGCCTCCTAACGGCCTCCCCACACACCCTCCCAATGGCCTATCCCATCCACCCAACCCCCAAATGGGACCCCAGCACTATCGCTTAGAAGACATGGCCCTGGCACACCAATACAGAGACGCTTACAGACATAATGAACACCGTGACGCTCGAGACAGGCACCGGCAGACAGGTAGAACAGCTGCAAACCATCCACAGGGTCAGATAAATCTATTGATCTGCAGTCCTCAGTTATATGGTTAAGACTGTGGGGTGTGTGTAGAGAACAAAGGCCAGTTGTCAGTCCAGTGTGATAATCCTTGTGGCAGTGCGTCTATATAAAGCCCACAGCCATACATGCCCATGTGCTGCAACTGTGGCAACCATATATGCCTTCCTTCTGCTTTCCCAAAAGGAAAGAGATGAATTCTTAGTCAAATTGTCTCACTGATTAGACATGAGGCTATGGCATAGGTACATGTGTGCCTGCCACCTGTTATGTTGTCTGAAATTAAACTTTGAAAATGCTGAATCAAAGGTTTAAATTGTTTGGATAGTCTAGTGCTCCTACACATTTAATTACAAGTAAACTCAGTGTGCTTTACATTAAAATGTATACAGCAAGAAATAATACAATACAAAAGAAAAGAAGAGAAGAGAAAAAATACAATCCCACCACAAGAAATTATTAAACCTTCATCCACCCCACAGACACAAAATAGAAACATAGAAATATTTCCAGCTTCTTTTATACGTGGAGACAGATATCAGCTCATCAGGCAATTTGTTCGAGAGAGAGAGAGAGAGAGCAGGGGCAAAGTAACTAAAAGCATCTTCACCAGATCTGAGTTGATGAGGTTGAAAAGCATCACTTGATGACCTGACAGGTGTGATTTGTTAGAAATTCAGGCAGTATCCCTTTGTTAAACACCCAGTTTTTGTTCAAAGATAGTTAGGTTCGTTATTTTTGGTATTTTGCTGCTTGAAGTCAGTATAATATACTGTATACGTATGTCCTGAATCTGACTTGTCTTTGTCCTTTAGCAGTGCATGGAGCCCGCCAAGAGGAGGTGATTGACCACCGTCTTACAGATCGAGAGTGGGCAGAGGAATGGAAGCACCTTGATAATGTACGTATCAGCATGGTAGCCATGTTTAACCACCTTTTTCTTTTATTCATAAAGCAAAAAAAGAGCTAAGAGGTCAGCAGATGATTAGCAGTTAGTTTTAGCACTAAAGACGGTATGCTTATATGACAGGGGGAGGAACTGTTGACAGACAGAACAGCCTCCCTCCCATCTGACTTTGCAGTTGATGGACAGCTGACCACAGGTCTGTGCCAGTGTAGCGAATTAACAACAGACAGACACCTATCTAGCTTCCTGGCACCCAACTCCATGAAGAGAAAATCATGTACACTAGATGCAAACACACACACACACACACACACACACACACACACACAGAAACAGAGCCCCATATGGAGCTCAGGACCCAGCAGAGAGCAGCTCCAGCTGGGGAGAGCAGCTGAGACAAGAGCTGCAGTCATGGAGAGAACCGGCCAGGCCTGGACCCCTGCCAAATTATAAACACTTCACTGAAATAAATATAGCTAACTCAGAGGGGAGGGAAGGCACAGAGCAGAAGAGGCAGAGACAGAGAGAGGGAAAGATGAATGGGAATAATGATATGGATTGAATGTCAACCATGCTAGACCGGTCCGAGTCTGGAAACACGGGGGGGCAGAGGACAGAGAGGAGAAAATCTGTTGAGTTGGCAGGGAACAGAGCAGAAGGGTGGAAGGAATTGGCTCAACTTTTTCATCAGCAACCCAGCTGTTACATTACCGTTGTTGTAATGCTCTTAGACGTTGAAATTCACTGACGAGCACACTGAACAGACAGGAGGCACAGCCAGAAACACACAGTCACATGCATAACACACGTCTGCTAGGTGGTATGTGTTTTGGGACAGATTAAAATGTGTAGATTTACAGATCAGTGGCTCCAAAAGTAACTCTTTCCCTTTGAAGGTACTGAACTGTTCCTATGAAAATCTTGTGCAGATGATTCAAGTTTTTGCCGCTTTCTATTTGTCTTTGGGAACCTGGGCATGCGTTTACATTTTCAACTAAGTGGAGCACTTCAAACTTCTGCTCCTGTTCATTTATCACTTTAAGTAAATGTTTGAACTCATCCTCAATCCCATCCCATTGCAGCTCTTGAACTGCATCATGGACATGGTGGAGAAGACGCGCCGCTCTCTGACGGTGCTGCGCCGCTGCCAGGAGGCTGACCGGGAGGAGATGAATCACTGGATTCGGCGCTACAGCGACGTGGAGGAGATGAAAAAAGGTGGGAGCAACGGACAGCACTGCCTTCCTCCTCCTCCTCCTCTTCCTCCTCCTCCTCACCACAACTCCTCCTCCAACACAGCTAGCAGCAGCGAGTCACTGCCCATAGGAACTTCCTCGGCTGCTGAAAGGCAGACAGGCAGACAGACAGGTAGACAAACGCACACAGGGTATGTTTGGCAAAGCAAAACACTCACAGCAAGGTAGGGCTTATTTGAAATTCTGAAAATGCCTTAATATATCAATTCAGACTAGATTCTAATTCACAATTAGATTATCGTATTTTCCTGCAGATTTACAAATTTTAGCTCATACTGTGAGGCAATACAAATCTAGTTGCAACATCCTGGATCTTTAACCAACTGATTGCACCCTTATGCTGCCAACACGCTCATTCATAATTAAGATTTGTATTCACTTCCAACTCCCGTGTTCCTTGAAAAAGTTTATTTACAGCTAATTTACTGATGTTGCCACACACAGTTTGTATTGGTCCCAAAAATAGAATAGGAAACTATAGGGGAGACTCGTGGATGTGTGTTTGTGCAGATCAAGAGTCTATGATTGTGTGTGTGTGTGTAATTTAGAGTGTGTGCCTGCCTGTGTGTTTCAGAGATCCACAGAGACTTCTTACACAGGCCTCCCTCAGGATACCTGCCAGAAGAAATCTGGAGGAAAGCTGGTAAGAGCCAAGCATCCCCTTCTCTCTATTGTCTTCATGATTGACCTCACACAGAGACAGACAGAACAGAGGCCTTACAGCCGTAGGTCTATCAGGGCAAAGGATAGGAGGCCTTCTGTGTCATTGGGGCTAAATGCCCCCCATCTGTCACCGTTATGAAAGGCCACTGCAGTTAAAGCTGCAGTGAAAATGCAGTCACCTGGCCCGAGGCAGGCCGCAGCAGTGCAGCACAGGTTGGAGATTAACTGGTCTCCACTGTCCAAAGAAACACACACTCTCAAGTTTTTAATACCTCTTTTTTCATTGTGATTGTTTTCTAGACTCATGCACAGTATACAAACCTATTACTGAGATGAATCGAATACAGACATTTAGATACAGAACATACAAGAAATATCTTAACCATGCGTATTATTTTTGGCTCCGTTTGTAGCCAAAGGAAAGCAGGAGAGAGTATTGCATTGCATGGGCCTCCTTGTATACTGTGTGTAAGATAGAGTCCATCCCAGGAGTCATCTGGCTCAGCCCTTGTTCCAGCCCAGTCCCAGAACTATTATGTTGCAGTCATACTCCAATACCCTGCGGAGGAAAGATGCTGCTGCTGTCGGCAAAATACTGTGCTGCATTTTCACCAGCAGAGAAAGCTCTTTTAATTGCAGTTGTTTTTCATACAGGTACTACAAGCATCCCGCTCTCCCCAGCACTAAAGCACCTCCAAAACAGACAGGGTGAGTAACATATCTCACCTCTAGTGTGTGTGTGAAAGAGTGTGTTACCTCTTTTTTTAAAGATGTTTTTTTTCTGGGATTTTTGCCTTTATTGGGTAGTGACAGCTGAAGAGAGACAGAGAGAGAGGATGGCATGCAGCAAAGGGACCGTGCTAGAGTCGAACCCGGGCCGCTGCGGTAAGGACTCAGCCTTAGTATATGGTACGCGCTCTACCAGGTGAGCCACCGGGGCGCCCCGAGCATCTGTCACCTCTGTCTCAGCAGCCGGGTAGTCTGTCTGATGTAGCTGCAGCACCTCTTGCTTTTAATTAAAACCAGACACGTATTCTCTGCTCTGGTTCAGGTTGAGAGACTGCAGTGCTTTTGAAAAATAAGATCTGAAGTGTGAAAAAACAGACAGAAATAACACGTCTCAGGGACTTGCCAAATCCCTGTGGAATTAAAACGTTAATATTGCTGCCCCCGTGTTTTCCATTAAGTGCTAATTGCCCCAGCATCTGCTATGCAGTCTCCTTGATAAGAATTAATTAAATTTGCAAACTAATCTTAGTGGTGCATGCATTAGGCCACTTAATTGAGAAGCCCGGGATAATGCAGATAGTGTTTGCAAGTGAGAGAAGAAAGAGGAGGAGGAGGAGGAGGAGGACGAGGGGGTATAAGAAAAAGAAAAAAGGAGCAGAAATGAAATGAAGGATACAGGTAGAGATGGGATGAAGGGAAAGCATTGAGAGGTGTGTTTGAGTGTGACTGTATGTTGACAGGATTGACAGAATACTAACTTTTTTAGCATATGAGCATAGGAATCAAGCTCAGACATGCATGCACAGACATGTGCATATACACAGTGTGGATAAGCCCCCCATCTTTTTGCACACTACCTTGAAACAACTGCAGTGGAGCGGTGAGGGAAAAGTGACAGTTATTTATGAGTTCCCTCTCAAACAAACACTGACTTGAGGAAATAGGGAGCAGTGGAGAGAACAGTATCAGTCTCACCTCCTACTTGGCTGGCCTAACACACCTGGAGAGCCACTTGTATGTGTGTCATTTGTGCCTTAGCGTGTGTGTGTGTGTGTGTGTGTGTGTGTGTGTGTGTGTGTGTGTATCTACATCTGGAGGAAGTGGAGCAGAAAGGAGAAAAATCATTTAATCTTTAAAATAATTTTGCTAGCTTTGATGGCAGAAGGAAATGACATTTTAGAGTAATTCATATCTCATGATCACGACATAGCACATTAGCATTTGATAAATAAATAGTGTATATTTGGCAACCTATTTCTCAGGTGTGTGAAGCCCTATGAGAAATCATGTACTGTACATTTGTTGTGCACTGTGAGGCCAATAATGAAAGAAGGCCAAATGTAATCACTCCTGCTTCTTACTGAGAAGGGACTGCGGGAAGTTTCTATTTTAGACTGCCATCTGGAAAGGAGTCTACACACCTGCCTGGATTGTAAAAACACAGCCTCCTCACTCATACAGTTTATGCTGGAAGTACAAAAAGCCCTGTGATAAAATCTACATCGTATGATGCCCTGCTGTGGTCACATTCATGCCCACTTCTAGGGAAATGATTCACTCTTCACTGTAAACTCTGTCTAACAATTTCTATGACTCTTATGACAAGATGACAATCATGCAAACAGGGAATCCCAGGAAGTTGGATGAACAGCCACGTTGGTGACAAAACTTTGGAGGCATCTGCTGTTGTCAGCACTGGAAAGTGGCCAGACGTGTTTGAATTAATTATTGAAGTCTGGCTGCTTCCCTTTTCTGGCAGAAAGTTTTAAATCTTGGATGATGTACATCTGTTCGCTGAGATACAACAAGATGGCAGCTTAAAGAGCCTCAATAAAGGATGACAGAGCAGGCAGGATGGGAGACGATGGTCATAGGCACTAACACATTTCACTCGCTTTCTCCCTCTCAGAGGAGGCAGTGAATGAGGTCAAGCGACAGGCAATGTCAGAGCTGCAGAAGGCGGTGTCGGACGCTGAGCGGAAGGCCCATGAGATGATTTCAGCAGAACGCTCTAAGATGGAGAGGGCGCTGGCCGAAGCCAAGAGGCAAGCCTCTGAGGATGCACTAACAGTCATCAATCAGCAGGAGGACTCCAGTGAAGTGAGTATCACAGACCCCCCACTGACATTATGATTCATTCTCCTCAGTCTCACTCCTTGGGCTCCCTTTCAGTGCTCTTTTGCTCCATCCATTACCCTTCACTTTGTTCCCCTTGTCCTCTAACTTATCCTGTATTGTGTTCTCCACACAACTGGCTGCTCTTTGGTTTGGTGCCGCACCATGTTGTCATCATTATTGCAAAAGCAGTCCAGTTGTCTGTACATAAAAGCAGACAGACCCAGATGGTTGGAGCAGAGTGCCAGGCAGAGGCCATTACAGAGCAGTTGACCACCACCTGCTGGTAACAAAAACCAGTGAGACCGGGACTTAAAGTCTTAAAATGAAATCCCTATGCAAAGAATAGCAGAAAAAAAAGGATCAGACAAATAAACTACATTATAAAACGGACTATTTTAGGTCTTACATACTGTATATTTATGTAAGTGAAAAAACAACTGTATGTGCTACCCTGGGACAAAAAAAGAGACTTATTTTTATCAACCCACTCTCTCCCCACTGTCTCACCAGAGCTGCTGGAACTGCGGGAGGAAAGCCAGTGAGACGTGCAGCGGCTGCAACACGGCTCGCTACTGCGGCTCCTTCTGCCAACACAAAGACTGGGAGAAGCACCACCACGTCTGTGGTCAAGGCCTGCAGGGGCTGCCAGGGGGAAGCAGTGTCCCTCTAGGCACCCCCCCCTCCTCCTCAGCGTCCTCTAGTGCACCCCCCACCCACTCAGCGAGCACTCCCCCAGGACCTTTGTCCCTGGCAGGCCAGAGCAGTATTGCGGGAGGGGCTGGCAGTGGCAGTGGAAGTGTCTCTGCCAGCCCCAAGGAGAGCAGTTCCAGCAGTGCCTCTCGCTCCACAACTCCAGCTACCCCCGCCCTACTGGATGCCACCTCTCGCTGACGTCTGACCCTTGTCCCTTCCCTGCATAGTGATGCGACAGTGCCCACACTCCACACAAAACCAAACTGAGGAATCTTCATCGTATACTGCTCCCCCCCCTCCTCCTCCCCCGACGTCAGTCCGTATTTACCTCTTATCTTAAGCTCTTCTGAAAATCTTCTCACTACCTGATGATAGACTGGTTTTCTCAACTTGTCACCTTCCCCCCCAAAAAATACTTTTTCTGTCTTTGTCTCTTTCACGTCCACAGCCACAAATACAAAAATTCCCACCTGGGTTCAGTGTAATGGAAAGCGTGAACAGTGTCTCCTATCTCTGTGTTACACAGTCATAGAAACATATCAGATGCGTTTGCTGAAAACATAAGCTTTGACTTGAAGATGTGACTAAGATGACTAAGCACGTTAAATGCTGTCCATGTAAGGACAAATGACAAGGGCTGTGTTAAGGCAGCAGTGATGGGGGGATGACTAGTCTCACTAGCACTTCGATTGGACTGCCCTTTAATTTAGCACCAATGAGAGAACAGTACCCAGCCCTAAGATGTGCACTACCAGTTCACTGATTTATGGAGACAGGCAAGGAATACAATACCGTTTTTTCCAAAGGAAGAGGGAAGGGGAAAAACGTGATGATGCGATTAATTCCTCAGCAACACAGCTTAGTATTTATTAAATGCTTCTTTCTGGCTTTAAGGGGAAATAAAGAAAAGTCCAAATATTCTAAATAAAGAATAATAGTGATAATGATGATGATACTGATATGAAAATAAATTAACTTTAAACTGCTAACTACCTTGCTAGCGAGCCAAGAAAATCTACACCGGACTCACCTCTCTGCACCGTTGTGAACCCAAATGAATTCAAAGATGAAAACTAACATGATCCAAACCTTTGTATTACACTGCCAAAGTGAGTAAGTAAGCGATAAGGAGAAGCACTCATCTTATAACCAAACGCAAAGCAACATCACCTCCTCAGCAGATAAGCCAGCCCTGAGAGGACCAGGCTGCAGAGAAACTGCAGAACAGGACCCAGAGATAGTCAGACATTTAAAAACAAAACAAAACAAATCAAAAAAAAAAACTGTGACCTGCTTTGACCTGCAGCTGCCTCCTGCAGTCTGGACAAAACTACAGCGACTCCTCAGTGATGGCCCAGACTAGTGAATATGGATGATGCTGTGAACTTGCCTACAAGAAAGACTTAATGAAATGGATGGAAACCCTGCCACAGTGTGATTTTTTTTTTTTTGTGAATGATAACAGAGAGGACAGAGAGAGAAAAAAATTGGAAAAGTAAAAACTACACAGCGTCAAAGGAGATGAAGACACATACATGGCAACGGAGCTGCCAAAAACCTCAAAACAAGCTTGAAGACATTGTCCAAGAAGGCATTGCATACTACGGAGACATATGGGAAGGTTGTTTGTAAGTCGTGTTTTTTAAAAGCTCCACAATGAGGAGTTATTTCAAGGAATTGCTGTTACCTTTACATTCACTCCCTCCTTTTCCAAAGCATGATAAACAGATGAAAGATCCTAGTAAAGGGTGGTGTAGACTTGGTTCTCCTTTCTCTTTCTACCTCCCCTCCCCTCACCCCACACCTCCCTTCTACGCTCTTCCCCAATTACTTGACTCAAGTATGCCCCTAACCCCAGCCTGCTTTGAACAGAGCCTCAGAGCAGTCACGTGGGAAGGGTTGGAACCTGCTTGTAGATATTGTTCCTCTTTTCAAATTTCAATAATGTCTCTTGTCGCTGATATCCATATGTGCTGCCCCTGTGTATATCAAGATGGACTTTGTTTTGGATTTGCTATCTTTCATTTGCCTCCTTTAAGTTTGGGCTGAGCAGTGAAGTCAGAGCTAAGGACACTTGTTTATGAGAGAAAGCCCCACATTTTACTTATTGTTTGATTTGTTGTATCTATATTAATGAGATGAAACCCCTCTTGTAGAATATTTTGTATTGCTCGCATTGTAAGACAGTGAGAGGACGGAGGTGCAATATGAAGAGAATTCAGCTACTGAATGGAACCTCAGCAACTGCCCTTAGGGTGTCATATAATATAGATACATATAAATATATTTAAAGTAACATCAGTAACTTAATGTGAATGTACATAGTATTTAAAGAGGTCCAAAAATGTGTTTGCCAAATAACAGAAACCTTTAAAGTTTAATGTCCAAAATATGATTTTCTCACAGTACATTTGTTTCTCAAATCAATTTTCCATTTTCTCTCTCATACAAGTTAAAAACTTTCACTAAAATCAAAGTGTCATGGGACTCTAAGATGTCGGAGACTATTGATAACAGAGGTGAAGTGGCTCCATACAGGAACACAATGCATGTAGCTGAAGGGGTGGATGGACAACTGCAAGACTTCCACAACATTTTGTTTCACTTTAATCACAATTGGGACTACATGATGTCATTGTCATGTGCGTCATTCACCCCCAGGTCAGTTTACATCCTGCAGGAGGGGACTCTGTGTGTTGACAAAAAAGTCCAAGTATAGTCAATAGTTTGGGGGGGGGGGGAGAAAGAAAGTGATGGCTCAGTTTTAAATTTAGTTCCTTCGCACCAAATTTATGAAATGTCAAACTTGATATATCATGTCAAATGTTCTGTTTCCTTTTTGGCTCAAGTGGCCCTCTCTCTTGGTCCGCATCAACCTGTGTGTGTGTGTGTGCGTGTGTGCCTGTGTGTGTGTCTGTGTGTGTGTGTGTGTGTGTGTGTGTGTGTGTGTGTGTGTGTTTCCCCCAAAGGTGCAGGACAAGCCATTACTGTAGGATTAAGTGATATGCCAGTGTTAAGCTTCAGTAAACCTCAACCCTAATTTTGATACCCAGTCTCAAAGCGAAATGTAATTTCTTTTAATTTTTTTTACAGATTATTGTTTATTTGTAAAGATGCAATTTGAGCATAAGCTGAATATCTGGGTTGGGGCTTTATTTCCAAGCGAAGAAAGTAGCATCACCTATTAAGGTTTATTTTCTGTTTTTTCAGCCCTTCCCACATGCTCCAGCAATATGATCACCTCTGGTAATCACATGTTTATTAAAGAATCCCAAGGCCTTTACTTAAAGCAACAGAGGACCTTGTAGCAGCCATGCTCACACAAATTTTATACTGATGTACATGTTGGCCTCATGCACACTTGGACCAAACCTGGGCAAATAAAATAGGTGATTTGTTTTTGCAATGGGTGGCATAGGGAATTGGAAACTCTGCATTTTGTTCATCAACAGATGGATAAAGTAAATCTGAGACATATAATTCAAATGATATAGGCTGCAAGGTACCCCTGCGTCTGTGTGTAGCATTCATATTTGTGCGTTATTATTACCGTGATATGGTGTTGACCTCAACCCTTTTGTGCCCTGTCCCCCGATGTCTAACCCCTCCACTACTACCACGTGACATGACCCCCGATCCTACACTAGCTACCTCCTGTGACCATACAGCTAACCACCAGGAGAGGTTGACCTGGACTTTGAAAAGCTGGGCTGAGAGCAGACATGGAAATGCACATTCAAAAGCGAGCATATGAATCTGTCTGAAAATGGTAAAAACACAAGCGTTGAAATGAATTGCCATTACTCATGATGTCGAAGACTATTTATTGTCACTAGACCTCACCTTTTTGATCACATCCCACAAACTAAATGGATACTGCTGGAATTTAGTAACACACATGCAGTCAAACCTGCAGATTACCTAACTGAACACAGAACCAACCATGACATGCCATTTGTTGTCCAAAACCAATAAAAGCACAAACCAAAGTACTCCTGCATTGCCATAGTAGGCTTTGACATGGTGTGTATTGACAGACCAGAAATAATAAGGTTAGAGCTCCACTACACCAGTTAACCAAAGTGTTTGAAATACACACAATCAGGGCACAAGAGTGAAGAGCACGCTCAATGAACCGGCTGAGTTTCAAATGTGTAGAATTCTTACTCAAGCAATCAAAGCGCTTGTTGTCTACATATTGAAAAGTGTTTATGTAAAAAGAATAGAAGCATCTCCTTTTGGAAAGGCCTACTGATTGCGTGTTCTTACAATTACAAAGCCTTGCAGAGATAAAAATGAATATGTGGTGGGTGTTTCTGTGTGAAAGGTGGTGTGTGTGTGTGTGTGTTTTGTAAAAAAAAAAATTTTTTTCATGTCTCTGTACTACTTGAAACCTTCAGAGCTTTAATGAAACATCCCAGACAGACTATAGTGGCAGACAGATTCACAATATGTAGCAACAGCTTTGTGCAGTGAAACGCCGCGATTGCGTACAATATCCGCATCAAAACAACATTGTAATGACAGTTCCATTCAACTCTAAGTGCTTTGCCTGTGTGCCTCCGTGTCTGCAAGTAAGCCCTCGGATAAACTAAACAAAGCCAAACCCAACAGACCTGTTAACAATTACCAAAATACAACCAAAAGCTACAACTTTCTTCTTCTTTCACTTTGGTTAAGGTTTTCGTGTTCTGTCCCAGCGTTAGAGAACTTCAGCCTGGTCGATTGTGTGGGACGTGAGGCTGCGATCTTGCAAAATCGGAGCCGTAGAGGAAAGAGCTGAGATTCTCCCTCCTGATTTCACTGGCCAGGTTATAGAATATCGCATCAATGTTCTGTTTAGCTGGGTGTAAGCTTCATGACGTCATGAAACGCATGATGTGCCGAGGTGTCACGTGCTTTCCTCTGTGAACATATTATAGATGGCAAACGCATAAGGGCTCTGCTGTTGTGAATACCATCCAAGGGTCTCTGAACACTTTACATCAGCCACTTTTTTATTTCTTTAACTATGTACATGATATGGGCAAAACGCATGTTTAGAAAAGACAAATATTAGCAGGTTGGCATTTGTCTCTCCCTAGCCCAACCAGTAACTCTACCAATGAAGTTTCAAGGCTCATCCGATGTGATGGTGACACGTCCTTCCTGTGAAACAGGCACTGATGAATAGCTACAGTAGAAAGCTAAAGTGGCAAACAGTGGATACAGCACTTGTTTTCCATGGCTCAGGATGGTCCTGTTTTTACCTTTACATGAATTGAAAAAAAGGTTTATGGTTTTATATGTGTAGGGAAGCATTCTATACTGTATTGTGCAATACATTATTACAGAAAGAAACATGTTTCTGTAGGAAAGGGTGGCGCTTTGAAGATCTTTCTCCTTTTGTTTTGTTTCCCTCTTCAAAAGGTCCTGTTGCCGTTTTTAGATGAAGTTAACTGTGCCAGAAGAATTAAATTCTGATTTGTATTTATTTCTTGCATGCTTTCCTCCCTGTTGCTAATACCGCTCTTTAACTGTTCGCTCTGTTGGATGTGTGAAGCTGTAAAACATTCTAATTCAGGTTATTGTCTGTGTTGAACAATGTAACTGTGTAATTAAAACATGAAATTAAATATTCATCACTCTTGTTGCTTTTCTTGTTTAAAAGCAGGCATATTCTGAGATGGTGTCCTCAGAAAAGGAAAATAACCCATTGTTATGGAATCGTTACTAACACCAAGTTATTATGTACACGTCAGAAGTCATATGATTACATTCCCTCATGTCTACAGAAATGCGATAGTAGCAGATCTAAATATATAACTATTAAATATATTTTTCAGAATATATAACAGTCCCATAAACCTTTACAAAAACATTGTGAATCATCTGCACCACACAAACAAATCTCAAACAAGTTCACTCCATGTCCACGACCTCATATTACTGTATTTACAATTTGAAAGATGCTTAAAAAACATATATTCAAACACAGCGTATCTCACACATCTTCCACTCAACCACATACAATTTAAATTTGATCTAATCACATCTATCTATTTAACATTTCTTCTTGAACCTCTTAAACCCTAGGACTTGCTGGTGAGCCCGTCATTACGAGCTCATGCTGTGTAGCAATGTTGCATTTTTAGTAGTACACACACACACAACGTTATTTTATATAACAGTGGCCATCCCAAAGTTTCCACTGATACAAAGTGTGAAAAGGCTGAACTTTGCAGAAAGAAAAGGCACAAGAATATTTCCATCTGATGGAATGGTGCACCATAAAAGAGTTAGAGTTCAGGCAACAGCGGAATAGGTGAGATGCTGTCAGACAGAAATGGAACACTATGCTTGTTCCAGCCCTGAAGTCATCGTATCCACATCCGCGTATAATAAACATTACTGTGAGTGAACGCAGAGCTCGCCACTTGCTGTTGCGGTAACGAGCTGTGCATCAGGAGGGTGACGGTGTGGAGAGGGATGGATGGGCGGAGAAGGTGGAGGCCCCCCTTGGCCCCTCGCTGATGCGCCACTGGGACGACGACGTCCTCCGCCAGCGTCGCTGTCACGTGAGCGCCGCGGTCAATCAGTCCTGCGCGTCATGAGTCCCGTTCACAGGTGATGTCTATTAGCTGACCTCATATGCTGCCAGGTGCCGCGTCCGTGCGCCAGCGAGCCGTTGCCTTACTGCGAGAGGCGTCTGTCCCTGTGGCGGGTTTGTGGGCATTCTGCACGCGGATGTGCAGATGCCGTGTTTGAGCGGTGAGCATGGCGGAAAATCTTCTGGAGTACGGCTACCTGGAGGGCGAGTGCATCGGGGAGCATTTCGCCGAGGACCCGGTGGGTAGGCTACCGTCGTGCTTGCGGTGAATCGCGAGGGCGCTGTCACGTCCCTTCCGTTTGCACGCGCGGCGGCGGCGGCGGCAAGACGAGCGAAATGACGGTTTGTCACGTGCGACAAACATCGGCTATGCTATGTGGTGTCATTGCATCGCTGATGGACGTTATGTGCAAAGCACGACATCGGTGAGCCACATCCCATGCAACACATGCAACATGCGCGAGTGACGTGGAGCCGATCAGGTGCACCGCGTGTCTAGGGTGAAGTATTTGGGGATCAGGCATTTAAATGCATAACTGCTGATAAAACCCCGTCTCGCGTGTAGATTGTACCAAAACCTCAGGCCAGCTACATTTGAAACAGGCAGAATCAAATGTAACTGTAAACCAATTTCACATCCCACCCCAGATGGGTGACAAATTAAAGGAAAAGCCTACAAGTAGGTAAGATGCTGGGCCACCAGATCAGCTTTAATGCCCCCAGTCATAGACCCGGCACATGTTTTGACCATTCATCCAAAAGAGATTCTTATTTGGTGTCTTGATAATCCAAAACCTCCTAAAGGTGTCAAATTGGGTTGAGATCTGGTGACACTGAAGGCCACACCATGTGATTCACATCATTGTCATCCTTGAACCATTCAGTGACCTTCTGCCATGTATGGAAGCATCTTCATCCATTTGGTTTCTGCACTCATTCATTCAGGTTATCCTTTTTTAATTGTCACCAGTCTTGTTTCTTTTTCTTTTCTGTGTAGTATTCTGCTTCAGTCCACAGGGACTTAACTTTCTGGCTTCCATACTTGTGTGTCTCAGGAGCTGGCAGCCATCAAGGCCAGGGTTCAGGAGCTGGAGATGGAAGAAGAGACGGAAAGACACGAGGAGGAGGAGAGGTGTGATGCAGGAGAGATGCAGCTCCTGACGGGCAGTCCTCGACCTGGTGAGAGGGCCCGCGGGTCTTAACCGCCTGGTGGTTTATTATTGTGTCACGTCGGTGTACAGCTAAATACTGATTGTGCATTTGGGAAGCCTCAACGGTGTGTTTTCAACCAGGTGTGTAGCGTCACAGCCTCCAGGCTAGTGAGGTAACCGCATCCATCACCATCTGGCTATCACCTGGGACACTTCACATGTGCCTCATCACTGCCCAATGAGACGAAGCAGTGAGCCCCAGAGAACCAGAAGGGTCCTCCTTGCTGCCTGTGGCTATTTTCTGCCTCTGCGTGTCTCCTCTTCCCTTTCACACTTCCTTTCCTCCCTTTTTTTTAGTTCCTCCTCAGAACAGAGATGCAATCAGAGGGGTGCCAGATTCTGAGATATGTATTGTCAAAGATGATGCAAGAAATAGATATGTTGGTGAAAGTAATCATTGTGTTCATTTCACCTGGAGTGACCCCTGTGTAAGACGGTACATTCTTTATATTGCATGTGCCTTTTTTTTTCCTCCACAGGACCTTTCTACAATATGACTCCTGAGGAGAGGATAGATGCAGACAACAGATCAGTCTATGTAGGAAATGTAAGATTTGTATTATCAGTCTTTTCTTTATATGGAGCATGGTTTTGTCCACACTTCTGATCTGACACACTGTGGAACAAATCGCAGGTAGACTACGGAGCCACTGCAGATGAGTTGGAGATCCATTTCAACGGCTGTGGTCCTGTCAACAGAGTTACCATCCTGTGTGACCGTTTCTCCGGCCATCCCAAGGGGTGTGTTCAACTTGAGCATACAGTTCATACTTTTTTGTTGTTTTTTTTTCTACCTGGTACTGTTTTGACTGTTGAATACAACTAAGTATGTTCACATCCAAGTTTATTTGTTGTGTTGGACTTTCCTCTTCCCCTTTTCACAGCTTTGCCTACATTGAGTTTTCTGATCGAGACTCCGTGCACAGTGCTATTGGTTTGCATGAGACCTTGTTCAGAGGAAGAGTCCTTAAGGTGAGAGCAGTACACTACATGTTAGACACTTGAAGGAAAACACTCACACTAGTTGGCTAATCACACCTGTTTGTCAAATCTCAGTGATTGTGAACTCGCAGCCTACAGCACCATGAGTATTACTAACACTAGATAGATTTTAGGATAGTCAGTCAGGTGTGTTTGATTTGGTCAGAAGGGTGTATTTAAACTGCAATTTTGCTTGGTAGCGCTCAAAGGATGCCTGTATATAGCCTGCAATTTAGCACTTTCTTACATGGCTTGTCATTATTATTATGACATTTGGTCCTGTGCACTGCAGACCACCTTACTCACTGTTTGGTGGATATAGAAAGTTATTTAATTTTTCATTCTAGTAATGTTGTTTTTTTAAACATACCAGTCATTCATTTTTGTTCTGATTTCCCTTATTTTGAACTAATCTCGTAATACACATCAAGACTTTTAGGTTTTTCTGCTTTATCACTGTTTGAATAGCAAACATGGCATTTTCTCTTTTGTACACTAATGCTTCGGCCTAAACAGCACAGTGAAACCCAGCGTTCTTCGGCTTGCAGGTAATGCCCAAGAGGACCAACATGCCAGGCATCAGCACTACAGACAGGGGAGGACACAGAGGTGGCCACTCTAGAGGCAGAGGTCGTGGTTACCGTCCACCCCGATACCAGAGCAGCTCTCGAGGCAGGTTCCGGTACCAGTCAACCAGGCCACAACATCAAACCCCCCACCCTTATTATGGAGGCCCCTCAGTGGGGAAGAGACAGTGGGGACACATGGACTACCATGAACAGATGCCTAAACGTTACCCATGTCTTCTTCTCATCACGCCACCGTCAGAAGAGTTGGGGGCAGGGTCGAGTGGACCACACTACCCTCAACAGCGCTAGCGCTACCCACATCATACGTACTAAAGTGGGTGAATAGAACTGATTTTAATTTTAAGGAAGCGTTTCCAGGCATTACTAAGTTGAGCATCGTTTGAGAGTCGGAATGGACGGCAGAGATGACTTAAGTTGCATTCCCTCAAGTAGGTGAGATGTGAAGACTGGTGTCAGAGGTGTTGCATTATAAGCTTATGTTGCTGTGAATGCATGGGACAATCCTCAAATTGTTATGCAGTTTGCGTCTCTGTTTTTACAAATTGACGCAAACGTATTGTGTTGCTGCCTGCAATGTTATGTATAAAACCTCCCTATGTATAACTTAAGTTCTTTGCTATGTAAGTGAATGAATAAATAAAACAATGATCCGGTGCTCCATTTGTAGTAAAATGACACATGTAGTGATGTACAACAATTTCAGTTTTATTATTTAATGCATGTAAATCAAGGCAACATGTCAAGAAGAAAATATGGATTAGGGGTGTCCTGTACAGTGGAGGCTCAGATGAAGGGGTGGGAGGGTTGTCAGGCAGTTTGCACCATCATTCCAGACACGATGCTATCGAAGGCCCTGGAGAACGATGGGTCAACAATTAAACACTGCTAGATTAGAAATGTCTTCATACAAAGCTTTCTGAATATGAAGTGTCAAAAAGAATAAACCCACTTGGACTGAATGGCATCCCCTGGATTGTGGAACGGGTTGCACATTACGTCAGTGAAAGAGATGTGTAACTTTCGGAAAATCTGGAATAGAACGTTACGTTAAATGTATTCCAAAAAAAAGCACATCACACATTGTACTGTGGGGTCATGAACAGTATGTGTGCATGCCCATCCTAAGTTCAGGTTGCTAAATTGCCCAGATAACTGCACTGAGAAAATGCAGAAAATATTTGTACATGCAAAGAAGCTCTTCTGGATTTTGCTTGCATAAATTTAGCCATCATATCGTAATGGTGAAATGCATTGTGGGAGACTGAAGTACCACTTCATAAACTCTAAGCTGAGGGACAGGGCAACCAGGTATTAAAGTGCTTGCAGTACAGTGTAACTAGATCTACATACACATGGAGAGAACATAGTTATTATATATGTCAAATTATACAAAGATGGCTTTTGGAGAAATGTGCTTGTTGGGCTGCTTTTGATTATGGTTAGACAAGTCGTAGACTTAACTTACACTTCTAATTTCATTGTCCCGTAATGATGTATTTGACGAGTCCACAACGATGACAAATTTCACCTTGGAGTTGGTTACGTATCCATATCTAGTTAACCAATTAAGAATATTCGGGTTCCCATGTAAGACACTATTTACAGTATGTGCACAGGGTCCAGGTCCACTGACTGAGATACAATTTTATTTTATAGCATATACATATATTAAGTCTCATACACGTAACATCCAGACTAAAACCATTCTACAACAACACAATAAATGCAATGATCAATATATCTGGGGATATATAAGGATTGCAGCATCTTTCTTGATTAACAGAGGTGTGTTCATTTATTTATGTCCTTCAGATGTAATAAAGATGTGTTACCTAACCTTAGATCACAGTCAAACCTGTAAAAGCAAGATGATCTAATTAAAAGATAAGTCAGATGTGTAGAGCCCTTGTTTCGTTGGTCTTCCTAAACCTTAATCTTATTTAAAAACACAAAACAAGGATACACTTTGTAGTCTTCAGTGGGATAGAGCAGACCCAGGTACAGCTCTCTCTGATCTCCCAAAGATTTGCCCACTGCTGAGATCTTCTCCTCCACCACATCCAGGGAGGTGTGCACCGTGTAGTGGAACTTCAGCTCATTTTGAGTGGGCACAGTGCGGATATACAGCGGGTAGTTCTGGGGAAGGACGTAGAAGAGTACAGACGCACAATAACGTCCCGGTTAAAAAGCACCACGTTTGAACCACTTGCACAAAATGTCATTAACGAGATCGCAAATTGTAACAGCAGCCAGCCTTAAAGAATGCTAATGTTGTTAGCTCTTAAGGTTAGCTCTATTTGGGTATTTCAGCCTGGTGGACCTACATAGAAAGCTGACATTTACTTAAAGACGATTATAAGAATACATTGAATATTTTAACATTAAAAAACAGACTATGGATAAAACCTGGGACCTTTAACAACAGCAATCGTTACCTCTTTTGCGATCACTGCGATGCACACCGCCATGTTGGTTTCCTCCTCTGAGCTGTCAGATGATGTCACGTGATGTGCTGCGTTCAGATGCTGTTGGAAAAGGGGCTTTCCATAGTAGAGTACCTGATTTTTATATGTTATACACAGCGTGTGTTTTAACCGTATTTTTCGTGTAACGTCTTTATATTGATGGTTTCCAATTTTATTAAAGGTGATTTGTTACATGGTCCATTTTTCCTTTATACTTTCCGAGCGATTTGGAATTTTTAATTGCACGTAGAACATTTATAAGAACGCCCTGAATGCAACAAATATCCAGGAACACCTTTACGGTTATTTACAGCGTAACGATATAATATACATAACGCTACATTATTCTCAAGTCAATTGAAAAAAATCAAAAGTCAATCAAGCTAAAATTAATTCGACCAAACGCATGAAAGCTCTAGGTCAAAGCGCTGCTGCGTATGCGCAAGTGTTGCGCTGAAAACCCGCGTGAAGGCCAACAAACCACTTCCTCGAAGTTGATGCTCATATGACTGCAGCACAACAATGTCAGGGACGTCTGCTGTAACTCTTACTCTCTTTTGTGCAGTAATATGTTGTTCCTTGACAGAGAAGCCATCAAATATTTCGTCTCCAAACATTATCATCGTGCTCATGGATGACGTAAGTTACTCTCTCTTGCATGTCCTGGAGACTTAACTTTTATCATATTCAGCAGCACAGTTCTGCTTGAGCAGTGAATGAGTTTGAGAGTTCCTCTGCCTCTTTTATCCTCTCTGTCTTTGGTTTCTCTTGGCCTGTGGGTTCTGATGGGTGCCCTCTGTCACCGACTTGAACAGTGCAGCCTGCACACACACACACACCATGTCTCTACTTGCATGTGTGTTTTACCTTTCTGGGTGTGAATGCACAGACAGGACTTGTTAATAAACTCTCTATTCTTTCCCTCTGCTCTTCAGATGGGTTGGGGGGACTTGGGCGTGTTTGGCCAGCCCTCTAAAGAGACCCCCAACCTGGATGCCATGGCTGCTAAGGGCATGCTGCTTCCAAATTTCTACACTGCCAACCCACTCTGTTCCCCATGTGAGTCAGCTGAAAATGTTGTAAAATGCACCCAGCTGTTACAATGATGTCCATCTCTCGGCACAGTTGCAGCCTTCTATCTCTGCTTGTGTTTTTATTGTCACGTCATTAAAATGTTGGCAGGACAGCTGATTAATGAAATACAACATGCAGACAGAGCAACAGAGCACAATATGTTCCAGTAGTTCCATGCATGAAAGCAGGTATTGTAACATCGCTGTTGTGAGACACCTTTAAACTCCAGCTTAGTCCTTTTCATGTTGTTAGGTAACTTAACTGATGGTATCTATGTAAAATGCTATGAATTCAGAAAAGACTTTGGGTCCCATTTTTTCGTTCGTGACAATATGAACATAAGCAACGCTAGAGTTGGAAAAAGATTTTGAATTGGAATGTGGAGGTTGTCGCCTGACAGCCGTGATTAGTGCACATAATTCAGTTGAATCCCAGCCATGCCAGAGTAATCCATATCTTTATAAACTACGACAATAAAGTACAAGTGTTAAATTTGCTTATTTATATTTAAGAGTTTAACCAAAGTACTTTACGAGTTGGGCAAACTCACTTGTAATCGCCAACGTGTGTAGCATTGGCGCCATGAAGAGGGCTAGAGAACACAACAGCACTTGGAAGACCAGCATTCAGAAATCCTAATTACTTTTTTTCTGTCATTTTAACAACAGCCAGAGCTGCACTTCTTACCGGGAGGCTGCCTGTCAGAAACGGTTTCTACACCACTAATGCCCACGCCAGAAACGGTACACTCAAAATATCCTTACCGTGCAAATTATAATTTTTTGCAGGTTTTCTCATTACTTAGTCTATAATGCACAGTGTGCAATAAAGTCATGGAAAGTTCTGTACACTAAATGTTGACCTTTTTTATTTTAATTTTTTTTACAGCATACACACCACAGGAGATAGTGGGAGGAATCTCTAAGGATGAGATTTTGTTACCCCAGATGCTGAAGAAAAAGGGCTATGTCAGCAAGATAGTTGGGAAGTGGTGAGCTCTTTATCTTTCTTTAATCCAGCCTTTTAGAGGTTTTTGATGTTATAGAGGTTATGTTGACGACGACTTAAGGTAGAGCAGCATTGTCAGCTAAACACAGAGTTGGCGGTTTGATGCCTGGCTCCTCCTGTCCACATGCTGAAGTGTCCTTGAGCAAGACACCCCCACCGCCAGTCAAATTGTAAAACGAGATGCATAAAAGCATTGTATAAATGCAGCCAGTGACTTTGAATTAAGTGAATTAAGTACTATCAACTAGTCTCTTGATGTTGGTGGGAAAATTAACATAATTTTTTAAAAAATGATTCCATGAATGAAAGGACAAGTGTAGTACAGTTGCATGTTTTAGCCAATTTATTATCATCAACTCATGTATACTTAACATTACTTATGATCATTTTACACAGTCCGTTACAATCATTTTATACTAGATTTTAAAATGCATTGCTCCTATCCCTGAGGCATCTGTTGATTTGAATTCTTTTCAGTGTGAATCTGGTTTTAAGATAGATGATAGATTTATAACACTTGATGACCTGCCTTTTAATTCTGCTCTGTAGTAGTGCACCTAGGAATTATTACTTATTAATAGTAAGCAGGTAGTAACTACAATCAAACATAAAAAATAAGTATGTTGTGCTTTCATGGTGTGTAGTAGCACAAGTATTATGGTATTATGATGGTCTAAATTTGAAAACGAAAACAACGTGTGGAACGATCCTTCCGTCTCATTGATCTTACAGTGTGTGAGGGCACGTTGTTTGTCACTACAGGCATCTGGGCCACAGAGAAAAGTACCTGCCTCTGGAGAATGGTTTTGATGAATGGTTTGGTTCACCAAACTGCCACTTTGGCCCCTACAACAGCAGCATCACACCCAACATCCCTGTGTACAACAACTCCGAGATGGTCGGAAGGTAGTATCACACACGAGCACTAACGGCAGACAGAAACGGTGGCTGAAAATCTATAAAAATCATCTTTCCCCATGACTCAGTGGAATAGTTTGGCTGGCTGCTCCTCTGGATGAGTTGAGTGTCTCCCCTCCTCTTCCTTCTCTGTACCAGCTGTGCATGTGTATTCCATTTTCCGCCCATTTGTTTTCCCCAAAACAGCCATATGTGTATTCAGGGTCATTGGAACTGGCAGCCGGGCGTGTTTTTTGCTTAGCCATGGGTTTAATCAGCGCTGCATACCTGGGCCCTGGACAGACACACACACACAAGCACGTATACACACAGACACACACATGCCCTCAAGAGACGGCAGGTTGCGTTGGCTGTATGCGGAGACACCTGGAGGAAGTGAAGCGTAAGAAAGAGAGATGCCTGTCATTGCCTCTCTGCTCGCCGCGCCACGCTTCAGCAACACCTCATAACAGTTCCCTCCGCTCAGCTCTGCTGAGACTTCCCAAATATGTCTTTTATCGAAATCTCCTGCAAACACAGTCCACAAGAGGGAAATGCCTTTGCATTGTCTTAATGATATTGTCTGCAGCAGTTTCGGTCAATTTAGAGGCAGATTGAAAGCCCTGACAATACAATCGGGTCACTGTGAAAGAATCATTTCATGCGGTCGAATAAGCAGAGGAGAGGTGGCATGGTGTGGCCTCAGCAGGTATTCAGGTGGGATGTTGGCAAACTAATAATAAAGGTATATTTAATGAATCGTGTCAAATCACTTGTTTTCCAGATACTATGAGGAGTTTAAGATTGACAAGAAGACTGGAGAGTCCAACCTCACGCAGATCTACTTGCTGGTAAGTCCTGTCCTTTCTAATGCTGTCTCTGTCTCTGATGATGCAACCCTTGCGGTGGGGTAGGTCAGGTACACCCAATTTTGTTTCACAGTTTCCCATGTAAAGCATATTAATAGAATGTAATTTCACTTTATTGTCCACCAGAGGGGAACATTGTCTTTGGCTCACCAAAACATAAATAATCTATTTAACAAATTACAAGTGCAATTAAAGCTTGATTTAGGCCTTTGATCATTACGGTGCTTTTCACCAGCCGAAGTGGTTTTGTTGACTTTTGCGAACACCCGTCTTGATTATCTCTGCTGCCTACGTCAGTCCCTCCCATTCTGTTACCAAAGGGATCAAAAGCAGCCTGCAGAGACAAACTGCATGCTTGAAAGGTTTAAAATGTCATCACAAGAAGAGGATGGATCTGTCAGATAGAGCTTTGTAAAGCTCATATTAGCATTTCTTATAGGACTAGGCTGGTGTGAGCAACGCAGTTAGTAATGTGGCTGATTGTTTGGAAAATGATAGAAAAGCAAAACTTGCAAATGCCAGCTGATATTTCTGGATGTTAAAAATGATTTTTGCCAGCAGCAGAACTACAGAAGTTTGACATCGGTCCTCACAGGACATGCTGGTGTTAGCATTGCAAGATACAAACAGTTTGTCACAGTTTAGTTCTATATCCAATACTGCAGGGTAAATGCAATGAAGTCATTTTAGCTTAGCACTGTTTTGACAGTTAGTAAAGGTTAAAGCTTAAAACATAAATTCCATGTTGAAATTGGAAACGTTCACATACAGCCATAAAAGTGCTTTTCCAGTTTTTTGTCTATAAATGGTGAACTTATTTCTGTAATTTCTTTTAGATGGACAGTTTTTTTTCCAGTTGCCACTTACTTAGGTACACTCAGCTATAACTAATACGGTCTAGTACAACAGCCCTGCCTCAAATCCATTACAATGTTCAGATTTCTGTTGGAACTGTTTTGCATTATACTGAGAGGTTTTTCTAATACTTGCTGTGCCCTCGTCGATGTAAATAGTGTGGACCAAATGTCAGACATTCCGACTGAAAACCACCACAAGCTGCAGCATCTAAAAAGTTCATGAAGTTGAATCAACAATCTATAACAGTTTAAACAAAACCTGAAAGTTATAACCTTCATGAAGGTTGTGTTTATTGTAGGACTGTTATGTGAGACTGCATTAGTTTCAGCTAGTACCTAATAAACTGGCAACTGAGTGTATTACACACTCAAAACATGGTTAGAATTAGTATGAGGTAAGCAAGTGAGAAGGAGGTAATGTATTTTTTACAGGTTGACAGTAGTACTGTGAATGAAGCTACAGTAAGTGGTTTGAAATCTGCACTGACAGTGTTGCAACACTTTCTCCCACCTCTACAGGAAGGTCTTGATTTTATACTCCGTCAGACTGAGGCCCAGCGGCCCTTCTTCCTCTACTGGGCAGCCGATGCCACTCACTCCCCTGTCTATGCCTCCAAACGCTTCCTAGGGAAGAGTCAGCGAGGCCGGTACATTATACGCTTCCTTACTGACTGTTTTATTGACACACGATCCAACATATGCATAAGCTTATAAATGAATGTATTACTCACAAAGCTGTGATTGCCTGTGTTCTGTAGTTATGGTGATGCAGTGATGGAGCTAGACTTCAGCGTCGGTCAGATCTTGTCGTCGCTGCAGACTCTGGGCATAGAAAATAACACCTTCGTCTTCTTCACCTCAGACAACGGCGCTGCCCTAATGTCTGGCCCAAATGAAAGTAGGCACTCGATCCAAATGCACACACACACATTTGGTGCATTTTTGTCTAAGTCTGACTCATTTTCTGTCGTGTGTGTGATTTGATACATGGACACATGTGTTTTTGTGCTCCTGACACCTCAGGTGGCAGCAACGGGCCGTTCCTCTGCGGGAAGGAGACCACCTTTGAAGGGGGCATGAGGGAGCCTGCCATTGCCTGGTGGCCTGGACACATCCAAGAGGGCACGGTGCGAATAACCCCCGTGATTTAAAGCTTTTACCAAATAAAAGCGAGTCTAGAGACTAGGCTACGCTCCAGTCTGACAACTAAGCGTTGTTGCTCTCTAATGTTCTGCATATCAACAGGTACCAGCAGTTGAACTGTTCTCTGTAAAGCTGCAGGCGATGTACAGGACTGTAAAGCAGGTTGAGAGCAAAGGAATGATTCGTTCACCAATCCTCTCTTTTGAATGGTTGTCGCTTTTTGTTTCATTTGTGCATCATTTACCACGTTACATGTGCACAGTCTGATCTATTGGCGTGGTAACCCGTTAATCTTGGCTATGTTTAATTTCTATCGAGTGACTGAACTCCAGAAATGGTAAAGATAAACTGTGTGATTGCAGCCACGAAGTGTGTGGGTGCCTTTTCCACTGTTTCCTCAAATATGTTTGGCTGGAATTAATGCCCCAATCTCTCTCTCTCTCTCTCTCTCTCTCTCTCTCTTTCCTCCCTCCCCCTCCCGAATTTAACCCCCCACCCACACCATGATCCTCTAAGCCTGTGCGTTCTGCAAATGACTTTTAATTGTATTAGGGGCAGCTGTGACACGGGGCTGTGACGCAGAGGGATTTGGTGGAGGAGCGAGCGGAGGCTGCAGTCTGCAGTAAGCCTTGCCCCTGGCTCATCTCACAGGGGTGTGCTGGGGCCTGATAGCACAGCAGAGTAGCGAGGGAGAGGGGGATTGGGAGCGTCTTAAGCGGCTAATCTGTTTGTGTGTTTGCTGAGGTTGGATTGAGCTGTAATGAGGACTTCAGTATCTGAATATGCCAGGCGCTCAGGATAAAGGAACAGAGGGAGGGTGGCGGAGGGAGGGGGGGGGGGGTACAGGGAAGGAAGCAAGGGAGAAGTAAAAGAGGTGGCTGGTGTAGAGAAGAGAAAAGGAGGAGGATTGCTAAAGACGCTGCCACTGCCACACTGCCAGGAACGATGTTGTGTTCGCAGGGCTTTGCTGCACCTGTGCCACATTATAATTGACCAGTGTGTCTGTGTATACATGTCTGAGTACTTTCTGTTTGATTATACACGCCTACATATATACGCATGCTTTTAGATGCACGTTGGATTGGCTGTATGTGTAACAGATAACTTCCTAAACCGGCGGAGACACAGATGTAAATAACATTATTACCAATGCAGAACATCACAAAACACCTGTGTGTGTGTGTGTGTGTGTGTGTTTGCAGCTGTGGCTTGGCTGTGAGAACGAGGATCAATAGATCCTCCCTGAAGCTCTCTGGAGCTGTGATGACAAAGCTGCTTTGTTGGAGCTACTGTACTCCACGGCTCTGGATTTATGACTCTGCACTGCTGCTTGGGAGGGACGGCAGACCAGGCGCAGGGTTGCCCCCTCTCTTATTTGTAGTCTTTTGAAATCTCTGTTGATCTGTGCATTGAAAGGTCCATAAGCTCTTGGAGCAAAATGCTGGAGACAACAAACAGCCTTTGTTAAAAGGGGATTTCAGCAGGTTTATTATACGGGACTGAGCACAGGTGCATCTGTACAGCAGTAAGATGAGGAGACAAGCTATTGGGGAGGGATGGGGGATTGGTGATAGAAAGAGCACTTTAGTGTGTATTTCAACAACTTATCTGTTATCTGTGGAAGCATGAAACTTTGTGAATGCACAGGAAATAGTTTAATTAGTCAATTAGTGCATTTACTCATTCTCATATTTAGGAGGATGGAAAGAGGTTGTACTGGAATGAAGGAGTGTGGTGGTGGGGGGGGGGCTGTAGGAACAAAGATGGAGAGGTGGGTGGGGTGTCGGCCCCACAATGTTGTCGAGCGTCACTGTCCCTTTTGTTGTGTTTTATCAGGCAGCAGACACACGGGCAGAGTTGCAGAGACGGGGAGAGGAGCACTGCCTCCTCAGATATCCAACATCACCACTCGCAGCACAGAAAGAACTGAGGGAAAGAGAACGTGACGTTAATAGAGAGTGATGAGTCGGTCAGAAAAAAAAAAGTACCAGAACGAACAAAGGGTGAGGAAAGAATGAAGTTCAGTGTAGTCTGCAAAAGGGGGCAGGGCTAATAAAGGAAGGTAATAAAACATGGCAGCTCATGAGATAAATTCTTCTATCAGACCAGTCTGAGTCTGAAAGTTGTGGTTTTTGGTCAAGCCATTACAAACAAAATGTCAGTTTTGCTTCTTCTTGTGTCCGTTTGTCCTGTCTTCTTTAATGGTTTGTGTGTGTCTGTGTGAGGGGGACCTTTATAAAGAAAAATGAAGTGACGGACTAAATCTGTTAGTGTGTGTGTGTGTGTGTGTGTGTGTGTGTGCGCGCGAGAAAGAGTGTCTGGATGTGCAGATAGATCATGGAATGCATTGCAAAGCCTTTTCTGTTTCTAGTTCTGTGGATGCGGAGGAAAAGGGAATTCATTTCAGTGCTTAGGAGCTTGTGTGAGTGTGTGTCCGTGTCTGCATGTGTGCCGGCTGCTGATAGGAGCACAGCGGCACATGGCGATGCAGCTGCAGAGGCCTGATAGCGCTATCTGATTGTGAGCGCGCCGTCTTCCCTCTAAGGCTCGCTCAGGAGAGAATGGAACGGAAGATCAAGGATGACAGTGAAAAAATGGCATTTTATCTGAAAATAGTTCAAAGTTTATAAATAAAATAAAGCTTTTCACTGGGACTGGGAGAAGGAGATAAAACGCCAGCTCGCTCCAGCTCCAGCCGCCTGCTTGCCTGGGCCTTGTCCTCTCCCTGCTTCTTCTCCTCCTTTTTCTTCTCTACTCCTCCCCCCCCCCCAAAATAAAAAAAAAAAAAAAAAAAACTAATTTAGAAGGAGAGGCCTTTTGGACGTTTTTATAATAAACCTGCAAGCAGAGATTAGAGGGGAGACTGAAGAAATGCACCTCTTTTCCTACATGTGTACATTCAACCACATGTACAAACATCCTATCATGACTGTGCATTGTTAGCTTGTTCGCCTTCGTGGAGAGGATCCAGCATCAAAAAGCAAGCTTGTGGTATTCCTGCAGCATCAAACTGTTGAACCTGGATTGGTGAGCGCTTGATTATTTGCTACTGGTGGCAGAAACAAGAATCTAGAGATACTCATCAAATAGTGTGTGTGAGATAGCATTCACCTACCGAGGACCAATTAGGACCAATTTGAGATTAAGTTCTTGAACGGACACTTGGCCAGTCCTCATTTCTTTCACTTTTCAATCCTGACCCACCAGTTGTGTGAAGTGGCCTCTCATACCGCAGATAGTGGTTAGCAGTGGGGTTTTTTTTTGTTTAGTTTTTTAAATGTCTTTGTCATTGTCAGGTGAGTTTCCAGCTGGCCAATGTGATGGACCTGTTCACCACCAGTCTGGCTCTGGCCGGCATCAGCCCTCCTGATGACAGAACCCTTGATGGACTGGACCTGACACCAGTCCTGCTAAGCCGCTCGCACACACTCCAAAACAGGTGAGCGCACAGACCACACTAGCTGTTGCAGGATTTTACCAGATTTGACATCTGATGTGTTTTCAATGTGATCCTTTAATTTTTTTGAGCAGTATATATTATTATATCCGATATTCCCGTCGGCCTCGGCTGTACTGCACACTACACTAAGATGATGAACGTAGAAAACATTAAACCTGCTAAATGTCAGCATGTTAGCGTTATAGCATCGTTGTGAGTATGTTCATGCTGATGCATTTAGCTTGAAACACCTTTATGCCTAAGTACAGCACAAAGAGCCGCTATAATGTATGGCTGTTTAGACTCTTTATGCTATTGTTTAATGTAAGTGAGGAGAATTCAAAGTGATGATCTGAGTGATTTTTAGGGAGTAAGAAAGTTCATGTTCCTTCACTGGATGTTGAAAAACAGTGAGAGTGGACTTTTTCAGTGTAAGAATGCCAAGAGAAAAGATCAGAAGTGGTCAATTTGGCGCAAATTCACCTGGGAAGAAACCAATCGAAGCTTTATTTCTCCCTCTCCTCGTCCTCAACAGGCCAATCTTCTATTACCGTGGGAACCAGCTGATGGCTGTGAGGCTCGGACAATACAAGGCACACTACTGGACATGGAGCAACTCATGGGAGGAGTTTAAAAACGTAAGACACCTTATTAACACAGCAACTCTGTCCCATCTCTGTTTCCTCAGTCCTTGACTTGCACTGCCACAGCCTCCCTCTTTGTCTCTCCTAATCTTACTCAAACACACAAACACTGTCACCGTTGGTGTTATCTTGAAAATGGCTCATCAGTTGACTGCTGTGTACATCAGAGCGTAATGAATATTAATGAAGAGCCCCCACATGGGCAAACTTACATCATTCATCAACCAGTTGACTTGTTTGTTCAAACTCCAGTGGAGATTTTCTTCCCCTCCATTTACGACATTGCCTGCTGTAGACTTGTTCTTTTGACATCGCGGAGATCAAAAGGAAGAAGGAAAGGCATATGCCAGCAGCATCCCTCGGCCATAATTACATCAAAGCGGCGCTGATTAAATGTATCAGGAGAGATGTGAAATCTGACACTTGAGAAGCAGGATCGTGTGGTCCTTCTTTCTCTCCTCTGTCCATAAAAACATGTCCTCCTGTCCTCCCTCCATGGCTCTGCTTTTCCTGTGATCCAGTTTGTTTTATGCCCCATCGGTCGCTTAAATTGCTCTCTCCTTCAGGGCCGCTGAATCAATAGCAGCCTCCTTTATCAACTCATGTGAACTGAAGTGGAACTTCACAAATAATGGCGTCTGATTGCCTCTGAGTTGCCTATCGATTGATGTGTGTGTGTGTGTACATGAGAAAGAGGGAAAGGACGAGAGAAAACATGTACACGTATGTTCGGTTTTCCATATGCATACATACATGTCTGTGTGTTTTTATGGAGCGACTGTTGAGCTACAAGGGAACGTTAAATTCCTAATATCCTCCCTTGGGATAATTGTTGAATCCTTAAACTATCCACCTCTTTTAGCCGATAATATATTTTATACACATGAAAAATGTAAGCCTACTGACTTATACACTCACATTGAGGTATTTCACGCAGTGAGACTACGCATGAAATGTTTTCAAAATTGCCTTTACAAGGAAAATATGTTTCAAGGTCCTTGTTAAGGCCTTGTGTGGTAGGAATAACAGGCATTAATGTTCATTTCAAAAATATCTTGAGCCTTAAAGTCTCTGTATGGGCTTCATTTTAACCTCTCCTGTAGCAGAAAACTTTCAATCAAACCTAAATATGATGTTTTCCTGCTGGCTCTTCAGCTTTGGTAATACTTTAAAATAATTTAGTTGTCTTGGCCCACGGTGAAAAATAAACAAGGGAAGATGTGTGTCTGTGAAGAAGAACGAAATTACAGGTTAATAGCTGGGGGACGTATTGCTCTGTCCTGGCCGTGTTCATGCAGCTCAGCCATGAGGAAAATGAGAAATTTCACAGGCTTAAATGGCTCTCATCAAACTCTCTTGAGGCAGTGCAGTGATGTTAATATTGCGCCAGTTACTTATTTCATCAATTTCTGCACCATTTCTATTGCAGAAATTCACGAGCAAGAAACTGCGCAGGAGCTCCTGTTCTGGAGTCTTGAGCTAGATCATAGCTCATGACATTAACACTGCTAAACCACTCACTCCTAGCAAGAACATACATTACAGCAGCGCGCAGCGCAGAAAGACCTCCTGGAACCGATTTCAGGTTTAGTCCATAGATCATCTGCAATTTTTACATCTCTGTAGAATATGTCAAGCAAGTTATATCCCTGAAGCAGAAAGTAAATGTGTTTGCAGTATGTATTTTTTTTAAATATTCAGCCACAATCCACATAAAGCGACTGTTCATTTTAAACACCAAATATTTCCTTTTCTAAAATCCATCCTGCCACCGCTGGATACTCCTGCACTTTATCTTGTAATAGCAACTGCTCTGCTCCAGTTTGAAAGCAGCCTAGTTGTATCCATAGCATTAATGTCAGGGGAGATATGGGCTTCTTGCTGTTATGTCTTTGGTACAAGAGACAGAGTCGGAGAGATACACACAGCAGGCCTTTCTTGCTGCTCCTCTGGGATGAGGGTTTTTTTTTTCTTCATTATTTTCTGCATTTCTAAGCTTTTGGCTTCAAAAGACAGGACAAGTCTGGATG